>CM073469.1:62591917-62601917 GCA_037074535.1 Gleditsia sinensis | reverse complement strand
TTGTACAAAACCTAATTCGTTTTATTGACTTGTTCGAGAAGAACTATTAAACATATGAATACACAATATATTTCTTCTAAGTTTTAGCGCTGTACCCTTGATTTTGAGATATTTAATCTAATTTTTTATACACCGACATCATTTTAATTATTTTAGCAAAAGAAAATCTAATAAAAGTTTCACATCACTCGCGGAATATTGTAGGAGGATGGTTGTTAAGGACTAAGTCTCAAAGGACACCTTCAACTCCTCTCGTTCGTATACAAAGCGGTAGGTTTGAAAATCTAATAAAAATTTCACCATCAATGATGGAATATTGTAGGAGGATGCTTGTTAAGAATTGAGTCTCGAAGGACACTTTCAACTCCTCGTTCATACACAAAGCGGTTCCTTTCATAACCACTTTAAAAGCTACAAATCCCATTTGTCTGTGTGTTTATGATTGTTGGATGCGTGAGAGACTTCGTTTGGAAATGAATAGTCATCCAAATCAATAGGGTCGGAAAGAAAATGTCTCGCGCCCACACTCCCACATTCCTAGTTTTCTTTCACGAGTGAAGATATTAGTGGATACCATACACCGTTCCACGACGGCGTCCAATACAGAAATCCCCAGTTTTGATTCCAAATTGAATATTGGGACCGCTGCAAATGGAACCCCAGCCAACACAAAAGTCCCCAGTTTTTCTTTGAGGGTGAATATTGGGACTACTATGAATGCACCCCCAGCCAACCCAAAAGTTCCTAGTTTTTCTTGGAGGAGAAAAGATTTGGTCCACTGCCGGTGGACTTTAGTTTCCATCAGCAGGGGACCAAATGATGTCATCTGTACATTTGAATAAAAACAAAAAAACAAAACTTTCTTTTAAGCAAACGCCGTTTCTTGCTTTCATTAACAGAGAGAAAAGACAAAACATTAATTGAAACAAAAAATAAAGCATCAGCCATACGTGAACAAGAAAAGGAGTCATATGAAACGTCACTCATTTGAAGGGGTCATAAAGAATTATCAAAATAGCCAATGAAGAAAACAAAGCGTTTGATGCCTCTATTTTTTTCTTTGGGAAGAAGGGGGGTTACTCTTCTTATTTTGAATCTCCTTTTTCTTAGTTTTCCACGTTTCTTCTCTTTTGATGTTCGTCTCTCTCTTCGTTAGTGGCTACTATTTCTTCTCCTTGGGTATCAAATTGATCGGGATGCCTTCTCACAATTCCGAAAAGCTAGAAGACGTGAAGTGAGAGATATGAGAATTTGAAATATTTAGTTTATAAATGTTTTTTCTCATAAAAAATCAAAATAAATAAAGCACATATGTATTTTATTAGCTGGTTTCAGTATGCTTCTGCCTACATGCTTCTATTATGTAATGTCCATCATAGTTTTGTGCAACCAGAAGGCATAAAGTAACAGATGTATTATATGAGAATTTAAAATACTTGTTTTATATATAAATATTTTTTGTCGTAAAAAATCAGAATGAATAAAGCACACATGTATTTTATTAGCTGGTTTCAGTATGCTTCTATTGTGTAATGCCCATCATAGTTTTGTGCATTTGGGGGCCTAAAGTTCCTTGAGATGAATACTAGCCTGATATTGTACCATAGTTAATTGTTTGAACAAAAGTTCTTTTGTATATTGCATTACTAGAGAATGATGCAATGATGCTTTGGATGTTCTCGTTGGTTTTTTTTTTTTTGTTTCGGACAAGTCTCTTGTTGGTATTATAACCAACAATATGCTTGCCTAGTTAATCTGGATATCCAAAGCATAATCATTTAATGATATCCTAGCAACAATATGTTAAGAGAGTAGTTTTAATATTAATAAATGTTATAATAATATCAAGTTAATATTCTCATTTATTTTTGCTGAAAAATAAACAATTTAAATGTTTCAATCTCAAAATCTCAATATATGATGTACCCAAAAAAAATTATCAATAAACTTAAATTTCACTGTTAATATAAAGTCATAAAAAACCATAATGCACAAAATGAGTGATTAAACCAAAGTAGTATGAGCATAATCTACCAATATGCAGCAAAAGAATTGCAAAAAAAGCCAGTGACAATTGTAGCATTTCCTTAGGTGCTCACTAGGGAGAAGTTATAAAAAAAGTCAATTAAATTATAACTACTTTGAAAAGATATTGTCTTTTCTTGCTCGTTGAATTTGTGAAGCTGACATCATCAATTCCTATAACAAAATAAATTTTATCAAATATTGAGGTAGATAATATTTAAAATGTTAGAAGTAACAAATGAGAAATAAGAAAAAACTTACTGTAAAACTTGATTGGCTATGATTTTGAGATACATTAAATTGGAGAGTTTGTTGTGGCCAAATAGAATGTGAATCATGTTCCTAAAAATGTCAACATTAACAAAATTTATTTTTTAAGCATATGTAAATTTTATATAATAACTAGAAAAAATAATAATTACCACAAAATGCATTTCTCTTTGTAACTCAAATTCACTTGCATTTGTTGGCAATTGTAAATTAGACTCATTCCTCCAAGATCAAAAGAAAAAAAAGTACATAAATAAATATTTGCTAAGACATGATATTATGATTAATAATTCTTTGCTAGCTAATGGCAAAACCAATATAACTTTAAAAGCATTAACAATAAAATTGTACCTCATATGTCGAAACACACATGTCCGTTTTGTATGACCTTTCTTCTTACAAATAGAGCATGTAGAGCTTCTACATGATTTCTCTAAGCTACTTTTCATTCTTAATATATGGGGACGGCCTTTAGTAGCTACATGTAGTGGGTCAAGTAAGGATACAGTATGAGTTGATGAATTTGCATAATTCTTCTCAATACTACGCATTACATGACGATAATGTTTCTTTGAGTGTGATACCTTTTTAGAAAACTGAAGAGAATGCACCATCAAACTATTAAATCTCAATCTGGATGAGTCATTATGGTTTTCATGAATTAATTGATGAATTGCTTCTTCTGCACTATACTTGTTTGCATCTTTGGTCCATCGACTAAGAATGTAACATGTAGGAAGTGAGAGAATTTTTTTCTTAATGAACACTGTCAAGACATGTTTGCATAATATTCCAATGAACTCAAAGTTATGACAAGTACAAATTGCTTCATTTGATGAGGATTTGAATACCACAATATATCTTGGCTTTTCTTTGTTGATCTCATGAACCTTGTATGATTTTGATTCTTTATCACCATCAATTTTATCAGCAACATATTTCTGAGAATTGACTAACTCTTCCTGAAACAATCTAAACACCTTTCGAGAGTAAATTGTTGCTACTTCAGCTTCCATAGGATACATAGTCTTCAATACAGGCTTCGAATTAATGGTTTTGAAATTCTGTTCCCTCTCCTTGTTATATCGAGCATCAAGTGCTTTCTCATATTGAATAACAAATTTGCTCACAGGTGTACTTGAATGTAATTAGTCTTTAAAAAATTTATTTAGGCTCTCACTTCTTTGTGTTGTTGACATTCCAGCACAAAATGACTGACGTATAAAGGCTGGCACCCATTTTTCTCTTATAGAATATATTTTCTTGAGCCATTCAACTTCCCTCAATTTATATGTCTCAATAATCATCCACCATGATTCTTCAAATTCATCAGGCGTAAGGGATTGGTGTATGCATTTGCTAAATTGACTTTTGAAATCATTATGTTGATGATATACATGACTTAAAACTTCATGAATTTTTTTTTCAATATGCCACATGCAAAAATGATGAACTGTATTTGGTAACACCTTAGCAACAGCTTTTGTCATGGCCATATCTTGATCCGTAATTATTGTTTTTGGAGCCACTCCATACATTGCTTCAAGCCATGTTTTCAACAACCAAACAAATGTTTCTTCAGTTTCATCCCATAATAATGCACATAAAAAAGAACTGTTTGAAAATGGTGGTTAACTCCAACAAAAGGAACAAAAGGGAGCTTATACTTGTTCGTCAAGTATGTAGGATCGAAAGCTACCACATCCTCAAAATATTTATATGCTAGACTTGACCTAGCATCTACCCAAAAGCAATTTGCTAAATGACCATCCACATCTGTTTGAATAGCATAGTAAAATCCCAGATTCTTCAATTGGCACTTATGAAAGTAATCAAACATCAATTGAGCATCTCCTTTTTCTAAATGTTTTTGCCTTTTTGAGCTCAAATAGTTTAAAATATCTCATTCAGTCATATTCATATTATCATCACCACCAGATTCGGTGATTAACATTGATACAATTTTATTTGGACGAACTCTTGATTCATCTAACACATCTATAAGACTTTTTTGAGCTTTGGTTTTTTTTTTATGTGAACAAATAAATTTTGTACTTCTAGGAGATGCCATCACATGATTGTGCTCTCGAACAAATCTTGTGACCTCCCACTTATCTTCTCCTCTCTTTGATACAAGCAACATTGCTCTACATCCACATCTTGTTTCGTTAGTGGGTCCAAAAGCTCTTTCTTCCCTTCTCAAATGTTTTTTTTGCTCGTGCACCTTCTTTTGAACACACAAATTCTTGAGCAATCAAAGCACAATTTGATCTTGATTTGTATTGACGATTTTTTCGTATACCAAAACCTTTAAATTTAGCATACTTGTTATAGTACAATTGAGCTTCTAATGTTGACGAAAATTCCATCCCTATGAATGGCTCAAGAGGTGCATCAACATTTGTTTCTATTTGTTCATCAATTTCTTCAATTGCATTATCATCCATGCTTCTACTAGTACATTCTACCATTTCAAAATCTAAATTCTTATCAGAATTTTGGCTTTTAATCTCTTCAACATCCTCAAAAACGTTATTCTCCATCAAAGCCTATTAAATTCATTAGAAATTTGCAATTCAATAAAAATTAAAACCTTTGTCCAAAAAAAAAATAAAAGAAATCAATTTAACATATAATTGAAATTAAAAGACCTACGTTAGAAACTAAAATGGATGAATATAGTAGCAATTTGATGTTTTGGAAATTTACCTCAAATGTGCAATGCACTTCCCGAGACTTGGAGTGATTTTTGCTATAGATCTTTTGGGATGCTAAAGGCACAAAGAAATCTGAAAAAAAAAGGAAGGGACAATTCTAATGTAATAAATTATCTACGAAGTAAGTTTACTTTCTCAAATTCTTAAGTAGTTTCTCACAAAAATTGATACATCACAAATAGTCTATGAATAAAGAAAGACGAGTGCAGCAAAATCCTTACAGCTTTCCCAGGTTGAGAGGCACAGTCGCGAGAAATGCAGCTATATTGTCAGTGGTTTTGGTGCATATAACACAATCTTTTTTAAAACCTGAAAGGATATACACAACATATATTAATTTCAACTTCATATCACCAAAAATTTTAGCTAGAAATTTAAAAACATTCTGATGCCTCTGTTTTTTTCTTTGGGAAGAAGGGGGTTACTTTTCTTATTTTGGATCTCCTTTTCCTTACTTTTCCACTGTTTCTTCTCCTTTGACGTTCATCTCTCTCTTTGTTAGTGGCTACTATTTCTTCTATTTTGTTTTTTGTCTCTCTCTATTTTTTTCTCTGCTCCTTCTCCTTTGTTTTCTTCATTGGCTATTTTGATAATTCTCCAGGACCCCTTCGTACGAGCGACGCTTCATATGGTTCCTTCTCCTGTTCACGTATGACTGATGCTTCATATTTTTTCCAATTGAGATTTTGTCTTTTCTCTCCGTTAATGAAAGCAAGAAATGACGTTAGCTTAAAAGAAAGTTTTGTTTTTTTGTTTTTATTCAAATGTACAGATGGCATCATTTGGTCCCCTGTTGATGGAAACTAAAGTCCACCGGTAGTGGACCAAATCTTTTCTCATATTAGAAATGTTATGTATGCACCCCCAGCTAAGATAGAAGTTTAGTTTTTCTTCAAAAGTGAATACTGGGAGTCTTGTGAATGCACCCCCAGCCAATATAAAAGTTCCTAGCTATATTTTCTTCGAAAATGAATATTGGGAGTCCTACAAGCCGACTTCAAAGTTCCTAGTCTTTCTTTGAGAGTGAATACTGGGAGTATTAAGTATGCACCCCCTGCTAGCACAATTGGGTGAGCAAGAAACCGCATTGAATGCATCGATATTAAATCTGATCTTGATCTTTTGTATTGCTTTCCTTTGGCTTTTTCTTCCTTTTGCCTGGAATATGTCCATGTGAGGCCTTCACTATTCTGTCAGATGTGGGTTTTGTTCTGTTTTAATAAATTCTTTGTAAAATTTAAGGGAAATTGAAAATTTTCATCCTAATTTATACTCTTACTTGCAATTTTCTTCCCAATCAATTAATTTGTACAATTGACTCTTTATTTTATTTACATTTTTATGTTTGAAACACTAAGTAAGTAAGTAAGTAAAATTATCACAATACCATTTTAACAAAAAAAAGTAAAATGATATATTTTGACCATTTTATATACATTTAAAATTAACTCCTAATTTAAATAATAGAGGGTCATATGCAATTTGACAGATAACTTATTGGGTCAAACGTAAAAAATTGATAAGTTAAGAAAAAAATTGTAATTGAATGCAAATATGAAAAGGAAAAAATAAATAAAATTTCCCCTAAAAACAAGTGATGTGCTGCTGCTACGTTTGTAGTAACATAAAGTCATAAACCAATGTGCGTGGACCATATAGAGAAATTCTAGTGTAGCCAGAATACGCTAGCCCAAGATCAACAACTTCGGTGAAAAAAAACAAACCAAAGAAAATGCTAGAACTCCAAACAATGGATAAGAGAACAAGATTTGTATTGTATTTCTTGATGTATATGAGTGAAGGATTCCCAAGATCAACAACTTTGGTGAAGAAAAGCAAACCAAAGAAAATGCTAGAACTCCAAACAATGGATAAGAGAACAAGACTTGTATTGTATTTCTTGATGCATATGAGTGAAGGATTACATAGGTATTTATAGGACTCCAAAGAGAAAAGATTAATCCCCTTAATTAACTTTTAATTCATGAGTTACATTAAACTAGATAAACTCCTTGAAATACTTTAATCACGCTGAACAAGATAAACTTCTTGAAAAAACAAAGAAATATTATTCCCTTATTAATTTCTAAATCACCAACTACACTTAACTAGGAGGCTTCTTGAAAATTGAAAGAGACATCTAGAAAATTATTTTACTAATTTCAACACTCCCCATTAAAGTAATTTTCTAGAAATTATTCTAAGCTGAGAATGAAACATCTCAAAAGATTTTTTGGAAAGTGGCTTGGTAAATATATCAGCAATGTTGTCTTGACTTCTCACCTCCATTGTACTAATGGTTCCATCCAAAATTGTTTCTCTAATAAAATGATGTTCACCTTAATGAGTTTTGTCCTTGCATGACAAATTGAATTAGTGGCAAGTTTTGTAGCACTTTGATTATCTCCATAAATGCTAGTTGGACCATGAATAGGAACATTGAGATCTTCAAAGAGTCTTCTAAGCCATACACATTCTTGAATTCTGTATTTGATAAAGAAACTAAATCTTACTTTTTACTACACCATGAAATTCTAGTACCACTACATAAGAAAACATAATCAGATATTGATTTTGATCATTCAAATCTCTAACAAAATCAGCATATGTGAAACCTAATAGAGAAAAATCTGCTTCTTTCTTGTAGAACAATACCATGTCAAGAGAAGTGTTGACATACTTCAAAATTTTCTTAGCTGCTTCAAGGTGTGGCTTAAGTGGTGCTTGCATAAATCTACTAACAAGACTAACAGAAAAAAGCAATACCTGGCCTTGTTATAGTTAAATAAATCAAACTTCCAATAAGAGCATGATAAGGTTGAGGATTGGGCAATAGAGATCCTTCATCACGCCTTAACTTGATGTTATTGTCTAGTGGAGTGCAATGCTTTTTGCCATTCTTTATGCCAAACTTATTAATTAGTTTTTTAGCATAGCTTCTTTGAGATACGAAAATTCCACCTTCCATCCTTTCAACTCCTAAGCCAAGAAAATGATTCAACTCTCCCAAATTCTTCATATCAAAACGAATAGAGAGTTCATCCTAAAGCTTTGCAATTTCTCCCTCATTATTGCTCGTAATGATCATGTATTTTACATATAAGAGAACTATGGCATGCAAACCAAACTGCTTTACACAAACAAACTATATGATTAGAATCAGAAGCAAGTTAACCACAAAATTGCAAGTATTGAGCAATTTTTCCATACCATGCCCTTAAAGCTTGTTTGAGCCCATAAAGTACTTTCTTGAGTTTGCAATCAAAATTAGGATGGGAACTGGAAACATAACCTGGTGTTTGCTCCTTATAGATATCCATATTAAGCTCTCTATATAGGAAATCATTTTTCATATCAAGTTGCCATAATTTCCAACCACGAGAAGCAACAAGTGTTATCATAGTTGAACAGAAGTCATATTTACAACAGGATTAAATGTTTCTTCATAATCTTCTCCATACTTTTGAGAAAATCCACGAGCAACCAGCCTTGCTTTGTATATATCTATTCTCCTATCAGCTTTGTGCTTTATTTTGTACACCCATGTACAAGATACAGGCTCCATATACTTGGGTTTTGGAACAAGATCCTAAGTTTAATTTTTTAACAAGGTATTCATTTCTTCATCCATGGCAGCTTCCCATATTTTGACACCTTTAGCGTCTTCAGAACATAAAGGTTCTTCATCATCTATTTGTCTTGTAAAGAAACAATAGTAAATGCTTGTAAACTTTTCATCTCGATAGCGAGCTGGCTTAATAATATTTCTCTTGGTTTTTTATTAGCAGCACGACCCTTTGTTTTTCGTTCTTCTCCTGAACTAGAGCTCCCCCTTCCACTATGATTATCCTGTGAAATAGAGGAATGAGTGTTGAGAGGAAAAGTTGCAATTTCAGGATCTGTAGTTTGATTAGAATCATAGTAAGATAAAATTTCATTGAAAACTAAATCTCTTGACACCATGAATTTGTGAGTGAGAGTATCCATGCAGTTCCAACCCTTCTTGTGATTGTCATAGCCAATAAAAATGCACTTCCTAGCTTTGACATCAAATTTATTCTTTACAGCATCTGGCACATGAACATAGCAGATGGAGCCAAAAATTTTGAAGTGCTTAACACCAAGGTACTAAATTTCGTTTCGAGGTGCCATTTCGTTGATTCTAGAAATGGAAACATTTCGAAACGTTTTGAAAATTTCGTGAAAACGAATGATTTTTTAAGAAACGTTTCAAATAATTTTAAACAATAATTTTTTCAATTTTAAAAGATTTTAACAAATATTAAGGATATAGATATATAAAATTATGTTAAAATTAATTTAAATTAATGTTTATAGTTGAATAGTAAGAAAACATGCTATTACAATGAAGACTCTGACTCAAATCTTAACATCATTCAACAACAACTTCTCTCTTGTATCTATCTTTCTATCTTCTTAACTCTTTCGTGACCTCTATCTTTAAGTCTCTCTCTATCGACTATGATTATGTCTCTATCTTGAGGTATTTCTCTCAGGTACCTTCCTCTTTCTTTGTCTCTCAATCTATCTTTTCATCATTTTTGTAGTTTTTTCTTTAAAATGAAGACAATGAAGGAGAAAATAATGCCATGAAAATGAGGGAGGATTGTAGGAAGTTGACAAAGATGTCGTGATTTATGGAAAAAAATAGCTTGGTGTTGGATGTGATGTGATGCTACTTTCATTTACTTTCAAATTGTTAATTTTTTTTATTTTTCAAATTGGTTTAGTACTTTTCCATCAAAATAACTCAAAATAAGAGTATTTCTGTCGAAATAACTCGAAACAAAAGTATTCCCATTGAAACAACTCGAAACAAGAGTACTTCCTTTGAAACAACTCAAAACAAGAATATTTTTATTGAAACAACTCGAAACAAGATTATTTCTATTAAAACAACTCGAAACAAGAATATTTTCATCGAAACAACTCGAAATAAGAGTATTTCCATTGAAATAACTCGAAAC
>CM073469.1:62286917-62586917 GCA_037074535.1 Gleditsia sinensis | reverse complement strand
ACAATACTATAGTGTCACGAGGCTATTAATAAAATTTAACTAAACAATTTAATTTTTATATATCATTTCAATTTCAACAATAACTTTAAAATACTAAAATTATTCAAGATACAAGTGAACATAATTTTGATAATAAAACTATTAACTGCTTTTAACATTCGCATGATTATTGTATTGAAATTAGATAAGAAATATTATATGACGGTTAAGTAATTATATAACTAACTACAAGGGATTGAATGTTACATAGAAGACAAACTGATTCTGGTCCAAACCTTATGGGGATCAAGTGTTAATTTACCTGTTAAATAAAAGAGTAAAATATTATTTTTATTTTTCAAAGATATTAATGCTACCAGATTAATCCTTCAAAAATATTTGACATAATTTTAGTTTTAACATTTTAAAACATACGCCATTTTAGTCTTCAACGTTAGATTTGTTAAATAAAAGGCGAACAAAGTTGTTTCTATTATGTAAATTAACTTTGTTGAATATTAAATATCAATGGTTAATGTGGACGGTTAAAAGTTAAAACCTCAATGAAAATAAAAAACAATTTTTGAAAAAAACTGAGAACAAAGTTAGTATTGGTTCATAAAAAATTGACTCTAATTTTACTTTTGAAAAACAATGTGTTTTGCTTCTATTTAAGTCTTAACAGTTTACATCAACATAAAAAATGACAAAAAATGATCGAAGATAAACAAATTTAGCCTACATAAACAACTATTTTAACATATTCTCAAAGGATTTGATTTTGGTGACTAAAATAATGTATTTTAAAAAAAATTAAAACTAAAATAATAATAATAAATATCTTTAGAAGACTAACTTCATGCTACTAGCATCTTTCAAAAACTAAAATAGTGATTTACTCTAAACAAAATGTTAAAATAAAGTTTTTTTTTTTAAAGAATTAGTTATAGGGGAGTAGTTTAAAGGAAAATTCTTAAACGTTTTACTCTTAAAATAATTGAATGCAGGAAATAATGAAAACCATTTGATAACTAGTCCTTACCCTCTACCCCCTGTTTGGTACAAGTAATGTTTCAAGATTCCTGAGAAAATTATATTGGAAAAAAATTTCTATCTTCGATAGTAGGTAAAAAGTTTTATTCCTAGAAATAAAATTTGTGATAAAAATTTTCCATGGAAGTAGTAAACTTTGAGAGTTAAAGTTATAAAAGTACCCTCCACTCCTTTATCCCTACCGTCCTCTGTCTTTTGAGTGACCTCTAAACTTTAAATCTTAAAATTTTAAACCTTACTTTAAACCTTAAACTCTTAACTCTTAATCCTAAATCCTCACCCCTAATTTTTCTTTCAACTTTGGGCTTTTAGCATATAGACATTTTATATATTAGTTTTGGAGGGGGGCCATGAAATTAAGTATAAACACTCAATTTTGGATATTAAGTAATGAACTTAGGTACCATACAAATCACCACTTGCATCCGTGTCCCATTAAACTTAATAACAAAATGTGAATTCTTCTTAGGTTACCTTTCTGGTTGACCCAATCCTTCCCCTAGAGTCTATGATGTGGCCCCACTTCTTTTTCATGTGACTTTCTCCTTTGAAAGTATGTCTTTATTGGGGGAGGTATCCGAACATGGCATGCCCCCTGAAAAGTCACATTGTCCTCAAAGTTCAATAAAGGAAATTGTTCCCTGAATAAATCATAATTTTCCCAACTAACTTCTTCCAAAGATCTGTTAACTCATTGAACTAGGATTTCAAGCTGAGGTCCCCCTGCTAATGTCACCCGTCGATGATTTAAGACTGTTTCAAGTTGTCAGTCAAGTTCCCAATCATCCTTAAGGGGAAGCGGAGCTAGTGGAGTAGAAGCTGGTTGCCCACAAGCTAGTCTTAAAAGGGAGACGTGGAAGATAGGATGTACTTTGGATCGAAATTGTCGGGAGTTCAAGTTTATAAGCTATTGGTCCCACCCTTGGGTGATCTTGTAAGGGCCAAAAAATTGAGTAGAAAGCTTCTCATATCTTCGGTGAGCTAGTGACTTTTGTTGGTATGGTTGTATGTGAAGAAAAACCAAATCCCCAACCTGAAAGGTTACATCACGTCTATGATAATCGGCTTACTGTGTCATTCTAGTTTGGGCTTTCAATAGGTGTTCTTTAAGGAGCTTAAGAATGGCATCTCGAGCAAGGAGTTGTTGTTCAAGTTCTGCTACCCTAGCTTCACTTGGAACATAGAGAGAGATGGATGGAGGGTCCCGGCCATAGATGTCACGCCCCTAATTTTAGGAATGCAGATAACACTACTGTCCGATATCTTTATCTTTATCTATTTGGAATCAACTTCATATTATGGCATATCAGGACAATGTCATACGTTTGCAAGTTTCCAATATAACTAATTATACATACCAAATCTACGTTTATCAGTTTTACAACGGAAGCAAGGATCCTGCTTGTGACGTTCAGAGAAACTCTAGAGTACATTTATATTACAATTTAAACACTGAGAGCCTAGAAACAATTTAGGCTCACCACAGAAGTATGACACTTAGTCTATCAAGAAGCCGTAGGACCAAACTCTGGGTCTTTATCTGAAAAACATATCAACAACGTGTAGTGAGTTTTACAACTCAGTGAACAGATAATACCTCCTATGACCTCTTAGGTCAACTTATGGATGTACTCTTTATTTTTTAAAACTTTTTACATTGAAAATTACAATTCAGAGGTACATCCATATGGGACCCACATTTCAAATAATCTCTGTGCAAAATAATATTCATATTCAATTCATAAGTAATGCCGTAAAAATGATAATAAAATCATGATATGCATCAACATAATTCTTATGAAAACATTTAGAGGATCCCACATCAGAACTACCATAACAGAGTTTAACCCCTTTCGTACTTTGGTGGTATAGGATTTGCCTAAACTCAGCATCCCGCTGAGGTTTGCCCTACTACCATTCAAGAGGACACGCGAAGAGACTCTATATGGGTATTTCTCAAGCACACAGCAAGGGAAGGTAAATCACATCTCATATAACTGGCATCTCGCCTATATAGGAGGCATTCTGCTCTCCTTCACATATCATCTCCCATGTGTTAGCTCTCACACGAAACTAGCACCACTCCCTTGCTAGCTGAGGCAATCAATGTGTACTAGGGTTAACATCACTTGCTGTTAGCATAAAGTGTTTCTAATAGGATTCTTCCTTAAAACCATAATCTCATATATTCCGTATCAATCAAAACAGAGGTACTATTATGATACAAAATTGTCATTCTCAGTATATTTCTCTGTCAAAACTTCTCAATCAGGGGAATCACGTAAACATGCCCATATCCAAGGTAAACATATCACTGTATAAATCAATATCGTATGCATAACATATTTCCTTTACCATATAATGAGAAATACATTTAAAATCACATGTTCAATGTATTTCAAAATTCATTTCAAAAGTCATACTCTTCTTGAACTATATATCATATTGCAACCGTTTTAGATATTCTAAACCATTTCAAGAACATATAAAATTATAAATAACTTGTAAACATACTCATTTATCAATTTAAAGTTCAAAAAGAGTAAAAGCAAGTCATAGAAAAAATCATCTACTTACAAGGTAAGAGCCCTAGATTGGATAACCCTAAAATACACTTTTTCAATCTCAATTTGATCAAAGAGACCTCAAAAATGTATTCGGAGGGTCCAAAAACCTAGAAAATGACTCCAGGAGCTTGTCACTGTTCACGACCGAAAAATAATGTTCACGCCAGTCGAAATCACTATTCACCACCGAAAAATATTATTCACCCACCGAAAATCACTATTCACAATGAACAAAAAGCTATCAGATAGCCAAAAATATTCATATCCTAAAGTTTATCTAGCTCTTGAATCCATCTACGGTATCAGATTTTCAATTGGAGATCTCTAAGTAAGAGTTTCAGAGTTTACTTTTTTTTCTGAAATTTTTTACTTCAGATCTACGACAATTCAACGGCTGATTTGAAAAATTGATCAATCAAAATCATAGTATTTTCCATCCTGAATCCAATGGTACCCTCAATTTGGAGATCGGAAGCCAATAGGCACTCCAGATCTAGAGAAAAAAAATTAAAGATTACTATTCATCACTATTCACTCTCACTATTTATCAGTTTCAGAAATTCTGCAACCTCCATTCATCTCCCCCATTTTCTATTTATTATTTTTATAATAATAATAATTATTATTTAATAAATAAATATTTATTTTTATTTTTATTTTATTTCATATATATTCATATAAATACCGTTTTTCAACTTAAAATATTCTAAATTTTTTTAAAAATTTACATTCTCATAAAAATTTAGTCAAACTCTTAAATCAAGATTTTTTTTGATAAAAATCTTAATAAAAAAAATCTCAAAATAAATATCTTTATACATATTAAAAGAAAGAATATTTATAAAAATAAAACAAAAATTTATTAGAGGCCAATATAATTATTTTAAGCAAAATAATAATTATTTTAATTAAAAATATACTTACTTTTAGCAAAACATAATCAAATAAAAATATATTTGTTTATAGCAAAAAACTATCATTTAAAAATAAAAATTACGCCCCAAAACGTAAATTCTCATATTTTCTTTTATCCCCATTTTCAAAATGCTCTCTTTTTTTTCAAATTTTCTTTAATTGAAATTTTTGTTAAATTTTACGGTTATTACAATAGACCAGCTTGAAAGGAGTGGTCCCTATAGAAGAGTGGAAAATTGTATTGAAGGAAAATTTGGCCCAAGCTAGATATTGACTCCATGAACGGGGCTGTTATTGAGCAAAGCAATGTAAATAAGGTTTTAGGTAGCAATTTACAACCTATGTTTGCCCATCAGTTTGCAGGTGATAGGACGTACTCATCTATAATTTTGTATTGTTGAGTTGGAACAATTCTTGCCAAAAAGCACTCAAGAATATCACATTCCTATAAGAGACAATGGATCTGAGTATGCCATGCAAACACACAATTTCTATGTAGAAGATATTAGCAATGGTTTTGGTAGTATACGGGTGAGAGAATGGTATAACATAAGCATACTTACTAAGGCGATCGACTACCACTAGAATTGTATCTTAGCCACTTGACTTGGGAAGGCCCAAAATGAAATCTAGTGAGATATCTTCCCATTTTTTCTCCTGTATCGAAAGTGGTTGTAATAAGCTAGCAGGTGCTAATGCTTAATACTTTGCTTGTTGGCACACTAAGCAGTTCTGAACATATGTTTTGACATCTTGCTTTATTCTTGGCCAGAAAAAGCAGGATGATAAACACTTTAAAGTCTTCAAATATCCCCCATGTCATGCAGTCATTGCATTAAGGGATTCAAAAAGAAGTTTATGGCGAATGGGGTGATTATACGGTACTACTAACCTTTCTTTGTAAAATAGCTTTTAGTCCACCATTTTAAAGTCAGCACAATTGGAAATTTTTTGATTGATTTGTTCTATATTGTTTCATGTATACGGGTTAGCAAGCAATGCCTCATACCAATGGGAGAAGTCTAGTGATACTGGGATGGCTAGAGCCAAAAAATAAACATGTTAAGGACATCTTGACAGTGAATCAACCCCTTTATTTTCTCTACTGGCTTTATAAACAATAATGAAATCAAAGGGCAACAGTTTCATGAATATCCTTTGCTATTCATTAGTGGTCACATGTTGATTAAGGAGGTATTTGAGGATGTTATTATATATATATATATATATATATATATATATATATATATATATATATATATATATATATATATATATATATATATATATATATATATATATGAATTCAACATCCTTGATTCAACTTGGCACATGGCCTCATAATACAAACATAGTTGTAAAACATAAAACTATTTTCCAAACAACACATCAAGGTACACAAGAAGCGAGGATCCTGCCTGTAAGTTCATGGAGATACACTAGATATAAACTTAAACTATACAACCAGTACAACGGAGCCTTGCCCAAACTGGGGCTCACCAATGCTATATTTAACCTCCTATGGAGCTGTAGCTGGATCAATATTTCTTTGACTATCTGTGGGGAGAAAACAGAAGAGGGGTGAGATTACCACATCTCAGTGAATGAGTAAATCATACTATAACAGAAACAGGACAAACCAAACATGAGTGTTTCACAATGAGTTTAATAATTGAAACATTAAGCATTTAACCATAATTTATTGAAAGAAAAGCTAAACAATTCAAATGTATGTTCAAAAGATAAAACAAGATTAAATAAGTAACCGTAAAGCAAATCAATTATGCATGGTAAGTAAGAAATGAAGTTATTTATACAATAACAATGATGAATGAGAATGTTTAGAAATATTTAATCTTTAAGAAAAATGCACTAGTTTATTGGAGGTCTTTCCTAACAGATCTATCATCTCCCCCAAGCACACAGCAAGGGTAGGGTAATCACTGTAGGCATAGACATAAGTCCATCCTAAATCCCCTAAGCACACAGCAAGGGTATGGTAATCACTGTAGGCGTAGACATAAGTCCACCCTAAATCCCTGTGTCTTAGGCAGTCATATGCCCGTCACAGTATCCTAGGCCGAAGCCTTAACATGATCATGGTGCACCAGAGCTAGCACTACCTGCGGCTAGCTAACAGCGATCTAAAAAGGTCCTTCCAATAGAAAATATTTGAAATATGCTATTCAAAAAGTTTAAAGTAAAACATTTCAATAACATTATAATAAAGCGATAATTCTCCATCTAGCTCTTTTCATGCATAAAATTTCGTTCTAAAAATATGTTTCATCTATGTATTCCCATGGAGACCTTTATCATCATAAACTTTCCCTTTAAACATATCGTCCGTAGACGTCGCATAGATGTTCGCATGCATCAAATCATTTCATGGCTAACTTAGTTCATTTCTATGACTAAGTTCACATTTCTATAAATCTAGCTCAAATGGAGAATTACCAGTCTAGATGCTTGCCCTGCATACCTAGGGTTCAACTAGGATTGAAATTTATAATTTCTAACATGGTTGGAACATATTGGTTTTCAAAGCGGTAAAACAATTTAACATACATTCCAACTAGTTAAAATCATACGAGAGAGTTATAAATTAAATTCCTAAAACACGCGCTATAGTATGAAAAACCCACTCACATTACTAGGAGTCCAACAACGAGAATTTCACCTCGTGATGGTTCAACAACCTAGAAAATATAGACATAACATGAGAATTGGAAAACTCTAAACGTCACTATTCATGCTGGAAAATACTATTCACTCACTGGAAACACTATTCATGCCGAAACCTAAAAACCATATATTCTAGCATAGAAACTAATTCTAAGACCATCTATGGAATGAATTTCGGTAAAAATGAAGCCTAAAACGCGATTGGACGGAATTTACCTTAGAGGTTACTATTCATGCGATTTTTTGGCGACAATCCGACGGTTTTTCGGCGAAACTGATCGGTGGGGTTTGTAGCTCTCCTTCCCATGAGTCCAACGGTACCTTACTTGCTCAAATCGGACGTCCGGATGATGAGATATCTTAGAGAGAAGGTGGAGAAAAATTTTAGAGAGAGAGAGTTAGGGTTCAGATGAAAGAGAAATGAAGGAAAAGGGGGGGCCGCAAAAAAAGCTATCTGACGAATCTCGCCTCCGGCGAACCGCGATTTTCGCCGGCGGCGAGATCGAAACCAGAAAAACTCATGTTCTCGGAAAAATAGTGAGCAAGTAGCCACTTGAATCACCTAATTTGGAGTTCATATGAAGGAGTTATGCATAAAATAGTGAGCAAAGGTCTAGACCACACTATGCTGTGGTTTTTGCCTCTTATAACTATAATATTCACGGAATTAGAAAAAGTTTCTAACATCAAAGTTGTAGATATATGTCTTATCTTTCATTAGAAATTGGAATCACTTAATTTAGATTTCATATGAGAGAGTTATGCTTATATAAGTGACAAAAGGTCAGAAGAAAAGGTCAGAAACGCTCTAAAATTTTACATTGTTCTCAACTTCCTTGTTTCAAATGATTTGTACTTAACCTTCAAAGGTTTGGGTTATTACAAAAATATACAATGAGATGTTCATCTTATAGTAATATTGCTCCTATGCCTTCAGAAGAGGCATCATAGAGTAAAATTAGGAAGTTAAAGCACTGGTACTATAATAAGAGCATGTTTAAGCTAATTGAATGCTTGTCCTGCTGCCCCAAACCATTGGAATGCATTCTTTTAGTGAGCTCAGTGAGAGGTGTAGCCATTCTTCCATAATTCCTCATGAATCTACGATAGTACCCTGTTAAACCCAAAAATTCACGAAACTCATACATTGCGAGGATTTGGCCAATCTAACACTGATTGTATTTTATCTTGATCTACTTCAACACCATTAGTTGAGATCATATACCCAAGAAGAAAATATGCTTTTGATAGAATAAACATTTGGAGCGTTTAGCACAATATTGTTGTTCTTGACAAAATTGAAGTGCAAGTTGTATATGCTTCACATGTTGCTCCATTGTGGGACTATATATCAAAATATCATCGAAAAAAATGAGGATGAATTTTTGAAGGTATGGGCAAAAAAGATCATTCATTACTGCCTAAAAAATGGAAAGGGTGTTAGTAAGAGACATTGTAGTAAATTTATAATTACCTGAATGTGTTTAAAAAGTTGTTTTGGGAATGTCTGCAGGATTGACTCGAATCTGGTGGTACCTAGATCGAAGGTCAATTTTTGAAAAAATGCCGGCTCCATATAATTCATCTAGGAGTTCATCTATATTTGGTATCAAGTACTTGTCTGGAGTGGTAATTTGATTGAGGCCTCTATAATTTATGTGCATTCGCCAAGAGTTATCCTTCTTCTTAATAAGAAGAATAGGGTTGGCATAGGGACTGATACTAGGCGGTATGAATCCCAACTTAAGTGAATTAGCTACCTGTACTGGGTACTAGGATAAGAAGGAAAGAATGAGTATGCTGGTGATAAGGAGGAAGAGTATTGGGTTATTCAAAAACTCCCTTGTACTATTTCAACAATGTTTGAATTTGATCCGAAGTAGTATTGTCCAGCTTAGAGAAACATTTGAGGCTTCCTTCACTCTCAGATTTGAGTGGTATACCTTGGAGCTTGTATTTCTTCCCGTTCAGATGGAAGAAGAGGAGCATCTCATTCCAATTAACTTGCATAATGTTTAATAAAGCAAGCCATTTGATACCCAACACTATGTCTACTCCACCCAATGAAAAAGGATAGTAGTCTTAGGTGACCATGAGATTAGGAAGATGAATCGAAAGGTTACAACAAATACGATTACAATAGATAACCTCTCTATTATCTATCTGCACACTGAAGGGAGGCACTTTGCTCACTAGTAAATGTTCTTCCACAATTTCTTTCAGAGACAAAATTGTGGGTTGATCCACTATCAACTAAAATCAGAACATTTTTCCCCTCAAGGAGATTCTGTAATTTCATGGCAGTGTTTGTTGAATTACTCAGAATGGCATGGAGTGAAACCTCAGCATAATCATCAGCTCTGTCTTCCTTGGCATTGTCTTCTGCAAGAGTCTCCACAGTTGAGTCTTCCTCAGCTAGCTCCATGAGGGTGAGGGTCATGGTTTTGCAATAATGACTCGGAGAGAATTTCTTGTAGCACCTAAAGCACAACCCCTTGGCTATGTGTTGTTGCCTCTCTTGATCCCACGAACGTTGCATTATGTTTCGCATTGCAGGGAGTGTTTATGGCATACAAGATTCTACTGGGTTACTGGTCCAAGATTGGCTTACAAGGGTTGGACTAATTTTTGCAAAATTTGGCCAGGGGAATGATTTAGTCCCACAATGAAAAGTGGCCTTTTTCTCAAATTCCATAGCCAGACTCTTTGATTTGTAAATGGATCTGGGCTTATGAATCCTTACATCTTCCTTGAGATCCTCCCTAAACCCATTAAGAAAAACACCTAAAAGACAATGTTCTGACCAACTTTTAACTATTGCAAATCTTTAAGCAAATTCTTGGCGATATTCCTGCACTGTACCCATTTTCCGAATCCCACAAAGGTATTCATCTAGGCTTTGAAACTCCGTAGGTCCGTAATTTTTTTAGAGCACCTTCACTAGCTCCTCCCAATAAAACATGGTATGCTCACTGTTTATCCAAACAAAGAGGTCCAATGCGTCTCCTTCTTAATATATGGCAGCAATATCAACTTTTAGTTCATCTGGAGTTTGGTAATACCGAAATTATTTTTCCGTCTTCAGTATCCATCCAGGAGGATCTCCACCATCAAAGCATGGCAATTTCATTTTGGTGTGAGGTCTACGAGATGAATTCATTAACCAGCAAGTTAAATCAACATCATCAGGAACTTCTTCCATCCATGTGGATCTAGTAGTGTCTCGTGGGCCCACCACCATTTCTTGTCCCTTGCCTCTTGGGCCAGCTGGAGCAGCAGTAGTTGAGGACCCCACAACTTGACTTTTTAGTGCTGCATCCATGCATGAGGCCAGGTAGGATAGTTGCTGGAGGATAGCGTCCTCAGGTGGGTTGTTAGGTTGGGTTGGTGAAGGGGCTTGAGGGGGAACTTCAGTAGAGGATGAGGATCTAGTGGTCACCATCTGGGAAAGGTAGGTGAGAGAAAAGAGATATCATTAAAGATAAGAAACAGTTCGGGAGAGGACTAGGCTCCAAAATAAGCTATAATTTTCTGATGCCCTCAATACATAGGCTAACATCTATTTAAACTAAAAGACATGGCAAACCAGTAAACTACTCCTAAAAGATAACAATAATGCAACACCTACTAAAAATAAATAAAATAAAACAAATAATCAATAACAGAATAAAATATAATGGGGTAACTATGCTGAACATGGGGAATTCTTCTTAAGTTCTGTTTCTGGTTGACTTAGTCCTTCCCCCAAGTCTATGATGTGGCCCCACCTTTTTTTTTTTATGTGACTTTCTCCTTTGAAAGTATGTCTTTATTGGGAGAGGTATCCTGTCATAGTACAATCAACAACTATGATTATAATGATGCAAGTCCACTTTGGCAAGCATAGCATAATTGTGTGTAAATAATAAAGAATATAATAGCATGCTTAACATTCCTTCGCAAATAATAAAGATCACACATATAAAACGTTCACAAACAATTGAATGTAAATACCCATCCATGTAGTGATAATTGATGCCCCAACAAATGCATAAAACCTCTTCATCCATTTATGCGGAACTTTAATTGCGATCACATAATCAAAAAATCAAATAAACCAAGTTATTCTCAATAAAATTAGAGCTTTAAATTTAGGAGATAATTAATGGAAATTCATATGTTATTAAACGAAGGCACTGATATCTCAAGTTTTCATTAATTTATGTAAATCAAACTCTAATTTTGGATAACTTATCCATTATGCCCAATGAACTTAGAATTAGATGATTCTCAGAAGTGCATGCCAGTACAATACTAACATTCCATTTCAATATTTTTGTTCATGACTAATAAATCAATATGTTTTGCGAGAGGTAAGGTTTATGATTATCTATTTTTTATTTGACACGCATCATATGATGTTGCTCTGATCAACTTATTGCTCACTGTTTCTCCGATAACCAGCTTCTTCTCTCAAATCTCCCACTTTATGACCAAAACCGCATGCTTCACGATGACGCTATCTTTTGTTAAATAGGCATTAGGTTTGATGTAATGATGGATTTGAACAGTAGGAATATCAATGACATAGTAATATGTTAGTAATGGAGGATTTTTTTTTGGTCTAATTTCTAATTTGAATTTTGTGTTAAATTTGTCTTTATTTTATTTTTTTTACTTTAAATATTAATAGAGATGAAAAACACAGTGCAAGACTATATATATTTATTTTAACACATTTTATATTTAATTTGTTCGTTTAAAATATTAGAGCGTTCGAATAATTACGTAGTGTACGACTTTGACCTCCCAAGTCATCGTTATATGCTTTTTGGGATTAAATACTTGAGAGTTCTATAAACACAAAAGATAATTACACATATTATGTACACGTAAATATTAATGAAAATAATACAGTCAGGTAACAAATTAGTTTTATTCTATAATTATAATTATTATTTTCTGACATTTTTTAATCCAAATATTTTAAAGGGAAGGGTCTTCAACAAAATCTCTGATAATAATCAAATATGTTGATTTATATCCCAAAAATTTACCATCAATCACGACTAGTGGCCGGCTTGACATGTATTAATTAATGTAGATGTTAAGTTTCCTTTTAATTTTTTTAAATGAAAAATAAAATAATTTAGAATTACTAATTATACACATATAATATTAACTTTAAAATTTCAAAAATAATAAAAAATGATAGTCGGCCACTACTTCGGTAATCACTAATTACCTATTTTTCTTTTTACTGATTCTCTGTTATTTTTTTGCTTCCGTACCAAGATACACCTCTTAAACAACAAAGAAAGCATTAAATCCCGAAAGATACTTTTTGACATGAACAGTGCTATTTAGTTCTATTACGTCTAGCAGTATATATTTTAATTAGTTTTTATATAAATAGCCAAAAACTTGCTTTGATAAATTCGTGATGATTAATTGGAGAGTTTCTTTGTTGTTTCCGTGTGAATGCTTTTGCTTCCCTGAGGATACTCATTGCGTTTTGTGCTTCTTCTTTTTGTTCAAAGCAGGTGGTTGGAATCCGCGTCGGATGCACTTCATTAGGTTTATTTGAATGCACTTATTTTACTTTCAAATTAGATCATGGCCAATTTTGACGCGCTTTTGCGAAAGATCCAGGAAAAAGAAATAGAGTCGTCAAGTGTACGAAATAGTGTCTGTTTGTTTTCCTGTTTTAAAATTTATTTTCTATTCTCAGTTATTTTCAGAACAAAAAAATTCGTTTGATAACTGTTTTCTGTTGTTGTTTCAGAAACAAGTTTTGAAAACAAGTTATTTTTAAAACAGAAAAACAGAAACAATGAAAAGTTGTTTTTGTTTCTAATTTTTGTTTTTAGAAGAAAAAAAAGAGTAAAAAATAACATATTTTCAAAACAGTTTATCAAACGGATTTTTTTTTTACTTTTGTTCTACAGAACAACTTTTAAACATAATTTTCAAAAACAATTTTAAAAATAAAAAAATAAAAAAAGAATCAAACAAGCCCTAGTTACTTTTCTAGCTATACCCTTGATTTCAAGATTTTAATCTAATTTTTTTTAGTAATAATTTGGTACACTACCGGTGGATAAGTTTTTGTCTACCAGCGGTGTTCATATTATGCCACGTGGCACAACACAATATATTTTAATTAGTTTTTATATAAATAGCCAAAAACTTGCTTTGATAAATTCGTGATGATTAATTGGAGAGTTTCTTTGTTGTTTCCGTGTGAATACTTTTGCTTCCCTGAGGATACTCATTGCGTTTTGTGCTTCTTCTTTTTGTTCAAAGCAGGTGGTTGGAATCCGCGTCGGATGCACTTCATTAGGTTTATTTGAATGCACTTTTACTTTACTTTCAAATTAGATCATGGCCAATTTTGACGCGCTTTTGCGAAAGATCCAGGAAAAAGAAATAGAGTCGTCAAGTGTACGAAACCTAGTTACTTTTCTAGCTATACCCTTGATTTCAAGATTTTAATTGTGTGTTGTGCCACGTGGTACAATCTGAACATCGTTGGTGGACAAAAACTTGTTCACCGGCGGTGTACCATATATTTTCTCAAATTTTTATACGCCAACATGGTTTAATTTATTTAGGAAAATAAAATCTAATAAAAGTTTCATCATCACTCGCGGAATATTAATTGTAGGAGGATGGTTGTTAAGGACTGAGTCACAAAGCGGTTCCTTTCATAACTATTTTAAAAGCTACAAATCCCATTTGTCTGTGTTTATGATTGTTGGATGCGTGAGAACTTCGTTTGCAAATGGATCGTCGTCTAAACCAACGGGGTCGGAAAGAAAATGTCTCGCGCCCACACTCCCACGTTCCTAGTTTTGTTTCACAAGTGAATATGTCAGTGGATTCCACATACCGTTCCATTAAGGCGCCCAATATAGAAATCGTCAGTTTTGATTCCAAGGTGAAGATTCAGACTACTGTGATTGCAACCCCAGCCAACACAAAAGTTCCTAGTTTTTCTTCGAAAGTGAATATTGGGCGTACTGTGAATGCATCCTCAGCCAACACAAAAGTTCCTAGTCGTTCTTCGAGAGTGAATACTGGGAATCTTAAGCGTGCGCCCTCAGCTAACACAAAAGTTCCTAGTTTTTCCTCGAAAGTGAGTACTGGGAGTCTTACGAATGCACCCTCAGCCAACTCCAAAGTTCCTAGTCTTTCTTCGAAAGTGAATACTGGGAAGGTTAAGTATGCACCCCCAGCTAGCACAAAAGTTCGTAGTCTTCGAAAGTGAATACTTAGCGTGTTACCTGTGCATCAAAAGGTAATACATGATTTCCTAGTTCTGCTTCGAAGATGAATAATACAACGAGTCTTAACTATGCACCAACAGGTGACAAAGAAGTTTCTAGTTATGCTTCATAAGTGAATAATCTTCTTCCCAGTGCTTTGTAAAATTTAAGGGAAATTGTAAAATTTCAGTATTCTGTTAGATTTGGGTTTTGTTCTGTTTTAATAAATGCTTTGTGAAATTTAAGGGAAATTGAAAATCTTCATCCTAATTTATACTCTTGCTTGCAATTTTCTTCCCAATCAATTAATGTGTACAATCGACTCATTACAGTATTTACATTTTTATGTTTGAAACACTTAAGTTAAATTATCAAAATATCATTTCAGAAAAAATAAAATAATATATTTGATAATTTTATATAGTTACCATTAAAATTAACTCTTAATTTAAATAATAGAGGGTTATATGCAATTTGACAGATAACTTATTGGGTCAAACGTAAAAAATTGATAAGTTAAGAAAAAAATTGTAATTGAATGCAAATATGAAAATGAAAAAAAATATAATTTCCCCTAAAAAGAAGTAATGTGCTGCCGCTACGTCTTCAGTAACATAAAGTCATAAACCAATGTGCGTGTACGGTGCCGCTTCAAAATTGACTGAATTTTTTAAGAGTATATATGCATTATGCAGAACAGAATTGCTTTTGGATATTTGTTATAAATCTATACAACTACGCAATGGACAACGGAATTAGATGTTTATCTTCCAGTGACTAATTTTAACACCCCGATTCCCATATTTTTCTCATATTTGAAACTATCAGACAAAATATAATTATGAAGTAAATCATAGTTTCTCATATTTGTGATTTCTCGCGGCGTTCGTGCCTTTAATCTTTGGTTTTACTTGTTAAAATAGCTGTTTAGAATATTGGCATAATGTCTACGCTCAATATTAATTAATTTGGGTTAATCTCATACGCTAACCTTAAAATAAATATGCTCAACCAACCTTATGCTCCACAATAAAAAAATTAACCTTAATAAACTAATTGATAAACATATAAATATATTAAAATTACGAAGAGAGATTGATGAAAGACAGTTCATTTAAAATATTAGAACATTCAATAATTTCGTAGAGAAAGACTTTGACTCCTAAATCGTTGTTATATGGTAGCTTTTTGTGGATCAACTTGAGTGTGTTACGCTTTTAATCTTTCTAGCTGTGGTCTCTCTGGAAGACAAAATTGTCTGATTAATGGTTGTCCATATAGCTTACGTGCGCGATCTTCTTCCGAATTATTATAATTTGGCTGAAGATGTGCCTCCTCCGTGACTTTGATGAGCGCTTTAATAATTATTGCAGGGATATTATATTTTATCAAAATTAGGTACCAGTCCTACCCGTAGTACCCAATCACAGCTAAAGTTCGTCTTCATTGATGCCACGCAATTAGAGGCGAGTTTTTCAATGGTTTCGTTGCCTGGTACTTGTTCAAGCGCTCACACACTTCGCTGAAACTAGAATCCATGTGATCAACTCCCTCTGTCATTGTGAGAAACAATCTCAGCAAATCTTCCTTGTTCTTCTTCGAATCATTTACTATAACCTTGCTCTATTAAAGCAGTTCAATATAGAACTCACAACAGATCAAACCGTGAAAAAACAAAGCATAAGAAGTGAATTTGCATCTATTCCAATCTTGCTCTGCTCCTAAGAAATCATATTCCTCTACTTCACTTCCGTTGCTTCCTTAATATGAAGTGATGGGATTTCCGCTGCCATACTGCTGAAGTTTATGTTGAAGTTTGTTGCGAAAATTCTGACTATTTTTCTACCAATAGCAAATTTAATTATGCCCGACAATGATAAATAAGAAGCAGAAAAACAAATAAAGAGAAAACCAGAATTTGACGAGGTTCGGCCAATTATGCTTACGTCCCCAGACACCACTACAAATATATTACTCAGAAGAATACAAAAGAGAGAAGAAAAATTAAGCCTTTAGAAGAGGTAGAAGGTTTAAGTTTTGGTGTGAAGTTTAACTAAGAGAGAGGGTTTCTTTTATAGGATAAGGACTTTTCCCATTTCCCACAATAATACTATTTCTAGTAGTGTCTTCAAATGCACCTATGGTGCTACCCATCTGCAATATTCACAATATTAATCAAGTTCATACAATATTGAAACTTGATCGATGTCACTACTTTGGTCATCATATCTGTAGGATTTTCAGCTATTTGGATCTTCTGAAGTAGTATTTCACCTTCTTCCAGAATCTCCCTTACAAAATGATATTGAACGTCTATATGCTTCATGCGTGCGTGATAAACTTGGTTCTTTGCTAAATAAATAGCACTCTAACTGTCACAATGTACCTTAACGTGCTTCTGACTAACTCCCAAGTCTTCCAACAATCCTTGAAGCTAAATAGGTTCCTTAACAGCCTCTGTAACAGCCATATACTCTGCCTCTATAGTAGACAAAGAAACTGTTGACTGCAAAGTAGACTTCCAACTAACTGGTGCCTTTTCAAGTGTAAACACATAACCGGTAGTTGATCTTTGTTTGTTCAAATCACCAGCATAGTCGGAATCACAATATCTAACTACATATTAACCAATATTTTTATCCTGCTCAAATAATAAACCAACATCCACGGTGTTTTGAATATACTATAGAATCCATTTTACAGCTTGCCAATGTCCTTTACCAGGATTGTGCATGTACCTGCTCACAACCCCAACTACCTGTGAAATGTCAAGTCTTGTATACACCATAGCATAAATCAAGCTACCAACAACATTTGCATAAGGAATTTTTGCCATATATTCTCGTTCAACATCATTCTTCGGAGATAAATCAGTACTGAGTTTCATATGAGGAGAAAGCGGAATACTCATAGGTTTTGACTTGTCATTTATGCCAAAACGTTGCAGCACCTTTTTCAGATATTGTTTCTGAGTTAGACAAAGTTGTTACAATCGTCTGTCTCTATTTATCTCCATGCCAAGAATATTCTTAGCTTCCCCTAAATCTTTCATCTCAAATTCTTGCTTTAGTTGAGTTTTCAACTTGTCAATTTCTCTTGAATTCCTTGAAACTATCAACATGTCATCAACATAAAGAAGAAGATAAATAAAAGATCTATCTTGTAGCTTGTGTAAGTACACACAATGATCGTATTTGCTTCTTGTGTACTTCTGCCTTAACATAAACTTGTCAAATGGTTTGTACCACTATCTTGAAGATTGCTTCAATTCGTACTATGATTTTTTAAGTTTGCATACCATATTTTTTTTCTAGCAACTTTGAACCCTTCTGGCTGAGTCATATAGATTTTCGCCTCCAAGTCTCCATGTAAAAATGCAATTTTTACATCTAGTTGAACTAATTCCAAATCCAATTGAGTTACCAAGGCCAATAAGATTCTGATGGAGGAATGTTCCACCACTAGAGAAAGAACTTTATTGTTGTCAATTCCTTCCATCTAAGCATAGTCTTTAGCTATCAATCTCGCCTTGTAGCAAATGATTTTCTTGTCAGGAAATCCTTCCATCTTTGCATATATCCATTTGCATCTAATAACTTTCTTTCCTTTCGACAAATTTGCTAGCTTCCATGTTTGATTCTTATGAAAAGACTGTATCTCTTCATTCATAACATTCCTCTACTTTTCATCTTCGGAACTTTGAATTGCTTCTTGATAAGTCGTAGGAATTTCATCATTTACTATTATATATGCATGAGCCACCATATCACTAAATCGAGCAGGTTTGTGTCTTACTCGTTGTGGCTTCCTTAATGCAATTGGTTCTTGTTGATGTGGAGGTTCTTGAGTTGGAACCTCTTTTTCATTTGACTCCTCTTCTACCATAGGAGTTTCTCCATTTTTATATATAACTGGGTCAATTTTTCTTTCAAACTCCACTTGCTGCAGAACACTATTGATCTATTGAATGTTATCCTTCTTTAACATAGCAGATTCATCAAAATTGACATCTCTGCTAAATATTATCTTCTTTGTTTTAAGACACCAGAGGCGGTATTCTTTAACACCAGTAGTGATCCCCATAAAGAGTACCTTCTTAGCTCTCAGATCCAACTTCGATTCTTTCACATGACAGTATACTGCGGAATCAAACACACGTAGGGAATCATAATCAGTAATAGGTTTTTCATACCAAACATCCAAAGGTGTTTTACCACCAATTGCAGTTGATGGTAAACAATTAACAAGATGGCTAGCATATCTCATAACCTTAGCCTAAAATTGTCTATCCAACCCAGCATTGAACAACATACACCGAACTTTCTCCAGCAATGTTCGGTTCATGCGTTCAGCCACCCCATTTTGTTGTGGTTTATTTTGAACTATAAAGTGTCTCACGATAATTTTATCTTGACAAATTTTATCGAACGAATCACTTCGATATTCACCTCCATTATCTGTTTTAAGCCGTTTGATCTTTTTGTCAGTCTAAATTTTAATCATTTTTTTCTACTTAAGGAAACAATTTAACACTTCATCTTTGGACTTCATAGTGTACACCCACACTCTTCGAGAGAAATCATCAACAAAAGTAACATAATAGTGTTTTCTTTCCAAAGAAATTGTCTTGAAAAGACCCCACACATCAGAGTGAATATAATCCAGAATACCCTTGGTATCATGGATTGCAGTGCCGATTTCACTCTTTTCTACTTTTCCATCATGCAATGCTCGTAGAAATTCAGCTTATAGATTTTTGCATTTTTCAATAATCCTTGCTTCGCCAGAATTTGCTAGAATTTTTCACCTGCGTGCCCCAATCGCATGTGCCACAACTTAGCTGCATCTGACCTTTCATCATCTAGAGTTGCAACTGTAGCTATCTTAATAATTGTATTACCATCATAGTAATATAAATTATTCTTCCAAGTGTCTTTCAACATCATCAGAGCTGTAGAGACTATTTTCAAAATTCCATCTCGCATTGTCACAATTAATCCTTTGGATTCTAGGACTCCCAAAGAGATGAGATTCTTTTTCATGTTAGGTACATACTTGACCTCTGACAAAACTCTAGTTGATCTATCATAGTTCTTTAAGTAAATTGAACCAATCCTAGTTGTTTCACAAACTGTGTCGTTGCCCATATAAATAACTCCACCGTCTATTTCTTTAAACTCAAAGAACCACTCTCGCATATGACATATATATTAGTTGCATGCTGAATCAAACAACCACTTGTCAGATCGTCTTGTGAAGGTTGTAGTAACTAGTGAAAGATTTGAATTTTCATCACTGTATTCAACAGCACATGATTTTGTAACAGCTTTACCTTTTTCAACTTTGTCCTTATTTTTCAATTTTAGGTAATCTTTCTTCCAGTGCCCCTTTTCTCTACAAAAAGTACATTCATCTTTACTTGGTTTGCCTCTCGACTGAGATTTTTATCTTCTTCCTTTCTTCTGGCCTTGTGGTCTGCCTTTAGCTACCAGTGCTTCTGCAACCACCTCTGTTTGCTTGCTTTCCTCCCTATCTTTTTTTCCTCAATTCATGACTATATAAAGTACTACATACTTCACCGAAGGAAAATTTCTCTTTCCCATGTAACATAACTTCTATAAATTCATACACTTCAAGAAGTGAAAATAGCAACATCAATGCCAGATCTTTATTTTTGAAGGTTTCATCAAGGTTTCTCAAATTAACTACTGTCTTGTTAAAAACAGTAATATGATTGTTCATGGTGGTACCCGGTTGATAACTAAACCAGAACAACGTCTTCTTCATAAAGAGTTTATTGTGACCGCTCTTCTTCAGGAATTTCTCCTCCAATGCCTTCCACAGCTTACTTGCAGAAATTTTCTTTGAGAATGAATATTTCTACTCTCTAGAAAGGCATGATCGAATAGTACCACATGCCAACCGATTGATGGTCGTCCATTCTTTTTCTTCAATTTCTTCTGATTTCTCCTCTTCAATAGCAATGTCTAGACCTTGCCGGAAAAGAGCATCTAGAACTTCACCTTGTCATATTCCGAAATGACCCATACCGTAAAAAATCTCCACCGCAAATCTTGCATTTGGCACAACAAATCTAGTCAAAATTGACAACGAAGAAGCTGTCAAAGTTAATGTAGTGGAAACTGTGGCTTTTTGACTCTGCTCCTTATCATATGCCATTTTAGCACTGAAGTGTAAAAATTACCAGTAATAATTTAGCTTGAAAGAGATGCATAAGGAAAATTTTCAGGAAAAACTGGAGGGGTCACACGATTCCACTTAAAAACCAGTTTCTTTAGACAGAACTTTGTTAGACATGCACTTAATTAGACAATATATTACTAGCAATTTTAACACCAGATTACAAAAAAAAATCTCAAATTTTTTTTTCTGATGTGGAAAATTAGTTAAAACCGCAACCACAGAAAATACTTAAATTTCAAGAGAAATCGTAACCGAAGGCTCTGATACTAATTGTTGTGGAAATTTGGGCTATTTTCCACCAATAGAAAGTTTAATAATACCTGAAAATGATAAATAAGAAGCAGAAAAACAAATAAAGAGAAATAAGAATTTGACGAGATTCGGCCAATTATGCCTACATCTTCGGACACCACTACAAATATATTACTCAGAAGAATACAAGAGAGAGAAGAAAAATTAAGGCTCAGTTTAAGTATATAGCTTATTTAAACACTTATAGAATAAGGCCTTATGTAAAAAGCGCTTATAGAATAAGACATTTTAAATTAAGTTATTTAGTGTTTGGATATATACTTGAAAAAGTGCTTTTCAAATTTATAAATTTTTTTTTAAAACATTTGGATAAATTTTTTTAAGTTTTGGTGTGAAGTTTAATTAAGAAAGAAGGTTCCTTTTATAAGTTAAAGATCCTTCCCAATTCCCACTTCCATCCGATGTGGGACTAATTCTGAAAACCAACAAAGTCAAAGCTATCCACAAACTTGATGCGTTGAGGAGTATTAGAAGAAACATTGGTATTTGTAGGAGGTCGAAATGTTATTCCAAAAGCTCGAAGACTCGCAGCACAGTGCTTCAATTCTTGACAAGTTTGCCTCACTTCATTATTCTCCTGGTTTATGAGAGACAAGTGCATGAGGTGAAGAAGATGAGCCACCCCAGATTTATGAACCAAAGGGTTAGCGGAAGGCATTCAACACAATATCAGCAACACGATGATAATCTTCAATCTTTGGAGGAAAAATCTTCCTACACAACTTCTTGAGAACCATGAAGGGTACCTGGTTATCCAGAAGTGTCAGATCAGTCAGAGCAGAAAAGAGCCTCTCTTCATTTCCAACTATAGCCATAGGATCTTCGAAATGATCAATATTGGTTACGTTTTGAGCTTCCATATATTGGGAACATTTAATAACCACACCATATCAAAATATTACGTTGAATTATCAAGATATATAATAAAAAATTGTAACTAAATTTATTGATAAAGACTAAATGGATTGTTGATCTTAAAATAACATATACGGACTAACTTCTATTTTGGAATAGAATAGAAAAGAAAATTGTATGTAAATAATTCATCGTATCAGTAACATAGAGACTATTTTATAACTGAATATGGCTCTCACTCATAAGTTTGATATTTTAAAAATTTATGAATTTAATACATTACTTTATAGGTAGGTACAATTAATTAATCTATGCATGTGAACTCATAAAATATTCTAACACCATATAGTTACGAAGTTTGAGGACAAGCTCCAGCAAAAAACAAGACAAGTTGTGGGAGGTTTGTATAACTCAAATAATTTATAAATGTTTTGAATTGTGATTTGTTGAATAGTGTAAAGATGCCACTTAAAATACAAGCTACTGTCAGAAGAGGTGTAGACCGTGAGCCTTCAATCGCGGAATCCGCTCAATTTATAGTTTCGATTTTCATAGGTCGTTGTAGAGGCCGATCTATTAGAAGAGGCAGGGAACGTGGTCAATATATGAGATAGAGTACATGATAATGTTCAGAGTAATGCTCTAGAAGAAGGAACAATACCTCTTTGTGAACCACAAAATAGAAATATGACAGAGATGGTTGCTAGTTATCCCTTAATGTGCCAGAATTCATCATAGCGTAATTATCTTAGTATTTTATAAGTCATATAAGGAAACTACTGATTAATAACCGTCAATGGCCGTTATTTTTTATTTAACATATTTTGAACACTTTATCTCAAAATAAAAAATTTGTTTATTAAGAGAAAAATAATTTAGTCCACTATCGATAGAAATTTTTTTTTATTAACGGTGTTCAGATCGTAACAAGTAATAAAAATAGTATATTTTAAAATTATATTTTTCACATATCAAAATTTAAATATCGTTAATAGATAAAAATTTTATTAGATCAAATATGAACTCTTATTAAGAAAGTTTAAGGATTATAACCGCAACAAAGCGAAGCACAATTCCATTTCCCCGTGCAGTGGCTCATGGTGCTGTGGGTTTCTCACAGTGTCGGCAAATTTCAAATTACCTCTGGAGTTCCACTTTAAAATAAGATGCAACGAGTTTAGTGCTAAGTGACAAATAGGTACAGAATAATATGAACAATCTTCGGTCCTCAATTAATTATCCATAGTCAGTTAAAAAAAATGACAAATACCCGCAATATCTTATGCTATATTTTACCTAAAATTGCCAACTGTTGTAATTTGAGAGCAATTATAATATCCACGAAATTAGCTCATCTGAGAGGGACTTTACAAACCTCCTTGGCAGAAAAAAATTTGGGCAGCTTGGGCTCAGATAATTGAACTTTTTTTGGCCCAATAGAAAAGCTCATAGTCTCATATAATAGAAAATTGACAAATAAAAAAATTTGTTCTAAACAAAATATCCTCTTCAGCAACTTGTGTGGCAACAATAATGGGCGAGCCTTCACTTCCACTGACCGATAAATCCATCTCAAGGATTCTTTTTGGGTTTTAAAATCTGCTTACAGTTAATAGTCATTCTTTCTTTAAATAATTCAATAAAATTTCATATTTAATTGTTAACAGTTTAATTTAATTTATTTTTCATAATATCATACTATAACAAATATTTATCTTTATTTATAGCCTGTGTGAATGTAATAGGCTCATGTTCAACACTGATATTTATGTTAGATTTTTGTTGATACACAATATAATTTAAAAAATTTATAAATTGTTTTTACTCTTGAATTTGTTCTTACGATACCTCTAACATTTCTAACTTGATAATTTAGTCATAGGTCAACTAAAGGTCTGATACGTGTAAGCTTCAATCAAGAAAAGTGTAAGTGTCTTGTCCAGCTTTTTCAGATTAATCTATTTTCATAAAACCTTCAGATTTTTTTGAGCACTTAACCGATATGAAATGACGGTTTTTTCATTTCATAAACCTACCTAACGAAATGAAACATCGAAAATAAGGAAATTTTATATATGTAAAATAAACCACAGCCAGTTTAAAATATTTGTCAAAACCATTTCTTTTTATAAACATAAAACAAAATTAATATTTGTGATTGAAAACATGCCTCCCTTACATAAAACAAAATTGGATTTTTAACATTAAACCATAAAAATCAAAATTTCCAATATCAGAAAACTATAAACCGATGAAACATAAATAAAGATCAAGCTTCAATAAGTTTACCACCCTTTATAAAATAGATTTCAAAGAAAATTTGATAAGTTTAAGTGTAAGCTAAATGTAAAACCAGCACTACGGTAAAAAAAAAAAACTATTGCATAACACTTGTCCTGTATGTTATAGTTTATGTTTTTTGTTCATTGAGTTGTATAACTCACTCCCTCTGTTTCCCATATTTTTAGATAAAGTTTACGACATGTTAATTGATAGGCTAATCTTGGTGAGCCCAACTTATTTCATTAGACTTATTTTTATTATTTATCTGTCTAGATTATTGTACTCTAGACTAGACTTTAATTACCAAAGGAAAAATCTTCGCCTCCAATGAGTATCTACTATGATTTCTGTAATAGTTAATATCGTATATAATTTGTGAATAATTTTGCCATTAAATCAATTTATACATTTTCTAGAGAACTAAATATAATTCATTAAATTTAGTTGTCAAGATTCTATTTTAAAATCTTCAAAATAAGTGTATCAAACTAGCATTCCATTTCTCTATCGTCAATATCTTCAAATTCCAAAAAAATATAATGATCATTGAGCTTATGATAGATTTACACTGTATCAGATTTGAACCCTTTTAAGTGCTTGTTTAGTATTGTTCATGACCAAACCATTGTTCACGTTTCATGTCATTCGAACAAGCCAACAGCCTCATTGAACTGTCGATAAAATGTACTAACCATTTTTGAGCTTATGGGTCTTGATGGAAAGAAGAACTCATTACGAACGCAACGATGTCTTTTTCATGCGATCCGGATAAGGTAACAGTCGAATTGAACCATCAAAAAAACATAACAGTTATTTTCGTGCTTCCGGGTGACCAATTCAAAAATGAAAAAAAAAATGGTCTCAATGGAGAGAAAAATTTGTTATGAGCACAATGACGTTTATTTCGTTAGAGAGAGATGAATGTAACTTGCAAAGATGCAATTTACTTGTTTTTTGTTAAATCAACTAAGTTCAAATAAGACAATTGGAAACTGCAATTAGCCGATTGGAGGCTCAAAATGCAAGTCACCCTTCCAAACTAACTAACAAAAAAAAAATATGAATGACATTAGTTTAAGGAGTGGTAAGGTAATTAAGAGCTTAGTCACTACACCATTTGAGCCAAAAGAGATAGAAGAGGACATCCTTGAAGAGGAGGAAACTCCTAAGAGTAAGTTCCATCCCCTTTTTACTTGTAAATCTAAACCTCATTTCTCTGAAGCTTTATTAGAAGTAGAAAATTTGAGAAATTTTCAAAAGTATATAAAGAAGCTAGGAGAAAGGATCCCTGCTTTTCTGAATTTTTGAAAGAATTAAAAAGGATTGAGATGAAATAGAAAAATGAGATAAGAAAATAAAGGTAGGAGAAACTGTATCGGATATTAACCCTATTTATGTCATTAACATTTTTTATTATTTAGCGTAGAAAAATCTCATCAGGCAGCCTATTGAGGAAAAGGATGAGGAGCTAGGCTTAACCTTCCTTTTTGAAGAAAATTCGGCAACCTCAAGACAATAAAATTCGAGTGAGCCATCCAATATATGAAACTCCCTTTCCATTTTGCAGAATCCTAGCACAAATTCAAAGACCCTTCCACACTACCTAAAGTATTTGAAAATTGGAGAATCACCACCTATAGTAATTTCCATGAAATTGAGTACTAAAAAAGAGGAAAGGTTGGTAAAAATTCTTGAGGAGCAAGAGTTAGCCATAGCAATAACAATAGGAAACCTTAAGGGCATGGACCTAGCTACAAGCTTGCATCAAACCTTATATGAAAATAGAACCAAACTCCGTAAAGGTAAGTCACAATTTCCTTGGTTTAAACCCTTAGTCTTTCACTAATGATGCAGTATAATTTCAAAACTTGACTGATCATTCTAGAAAATTTTGGGTCAAGGTAAACATTAAGGATCCCAATTGAAATGAGCTTTAAGTCAAGTCAACGACGTTAAATAAGGGGTTGGTCGGGAGACAAACTAACATGGATGATAGTGAAAAATCAGAAAAATTTGAAAAGAAGGTCTAGTGCTGCAATGGTACTATCCTACCTCCATGATGACAACAACTGCAACATAAATTCTAGAAACCAAAGAGCTCAAGTGCCATGGCAATCCCATACCAGCGCCACAACGCCTACATGTCGTAGCAGAATTCCCAAGTTCCCGAGAGCAAAAACGGATTAGCTTTGCTGTATGAAATCTTCCTTTAACAAAAAAATTAATTTAACAAAGATGACATTGCTTTCTTGTTTGATTTGTAAACCAAGGAAAAACTTAAGTTCACCTATCATCAAAATCTCAAATTCTCCTTGCATGAGAGCTTAGCAAATTCTTTGCACAAAGTATCATTAGTAGCACCGAATATGATATCATCTACATATATTTGCACAACTATCATTTCTTAATTTTCTTTAAATAGGACATATTTCACATCTATGTCATATTCAAGCCATTTCTCTTAATAGGACATAGGTGTGAAATATGTCATCCATAACCGTAGAAATTACAAGTGACAGTTTGAGAGAAATCTTTCTTTTGAAAATGATAACATTTCAATTAATTTGTTTTATAATTACTTGTTGGATTTATGAAAATCATTTGAAAGAGACTTTGAAGAAGTACTAGTTGAAATTTTAAAAGATTTATCATTGTCAAGTTTAGAAACACAACTAGTAGAGAATTTTAAGGATAGATCATCATATGAATCTTCAAATGCACATTCTTCACAAGAAGAACTATTAGATTCAGAAGTGCATACATTTATGTCTCTTTAAACCAAAAAGCAAGACTCCTTTCATTGTAGTTCAGATTATTCTTCTTCCATACTACTCCCTTTGACATTACAGATGAATGCCTCAACTTAAGTGTGCTCCTCTTGCTACTCATAAAGATCTCTATCAAACACATCAAGGTCAATAAATATGAACATGTAAGATTTTCCCATATGACCTTAGTATTAGAGCAATTCTTAATAATAACATAAGCATTCTCATTCAAACCACTGAAAGGAATTTGCATAACTTCAATGTTTAATTATACTAGTTTTTTTTTATCACAATCACTCCAATGTTTTGTTGATTTAGGGATAAATCCAAATCAATGGATTATACATAAGTTTTCATTTTCTCTTTCCATAAAATAAAACTTTCAAAATTAGGAAAAAATGCATAAAGAAAAGGAGGTTTCTAATAGCCATTGATGGTTATTAATCATTAGTTTTCTTACATGACTTATCAATCTCAGCTTCATATCACAACAAACCACTGGTGTTGAGAAACCGTGATGAAGATACTCCAATATTTAAACAAAAATTTAATATTGGATTATACCTAAGTTTTCATTTTGTCTTTCCAAAAAATTAAACTTTCAAAATTAGGAAAAAATGCATCAAGAAAAGGAGGTTTGTAACATCCGTTGATGGTTATCAATCACTAGTTTCTTACATGACTTATCAATCTCGACTCACATCACAAATGAACCATGAGTGTTGAGGAACCATGATGAAGATACTCCAATGCAGATGCCACACCAATCATCATGTTCAATCTTTGCAAGAAGTCTAACCAATGGTTATGAAAATACAACCATCTATTAAGGCTCCCATTTGGCATAAATTCCATTATTAAAGATTTAAAATCAGCATTTGAGCAATTATTACTGATCTTAATGAGATTTTGATGATGCAAGTTGTACAAAGTAGTGCATTCAGTATCAAAACTCCTTGCTGCTTCTTTCGAGTCTAAATTAAAAATTTTAATTGCGACTATCTTTCTAAGCAATTACTGATGATCTTAATAAAATTTCGATAATGCAAGTTTCACAAAATTGTGCATTCAGTATCAAAACTCCATGGTGCTTCTTCCAAGTCTAAATTAAATTTTTTTAATTGCAACTATCTTACCACTTAAAAGCACTCCTTTGTATACTAATCCAAAACTTTCCCTGCTAATAAAATTAGTCACACTAAATTCATTTGTTCCTTGTAGAATTTCATACTAGGATATCTTGATTAGTGTTTCCAAATTTACTAAACCTTAATTTATTAGTTAAATTACCAACATGATCTCTCTTACATTTTAGAAAGGCTAAGCATGAAATAACCAAAATGGTTGCTAACAAGATAGGCAATAAGCATTTGATCAAAAGCATTTTTTTTGTTGACCTATGCTTGTTTCCCTTTCTCGGTTACATAAAGTGGGAGATTTGATTCATTAATCAGTCAGATACCTTTGAAGATTTTATAAGTCACCACTTTAACAAAATCACTAACCCTAGTGCACAAACCCTCATCATTTAAAGGCTGATTTCCTTCTGCTTTCTTGATAAATTTATAATAAATTAGATATTATAAATCAGATACAAACAAAATGTGACTCTAGTGACTCTTAATTACTTTATTATAGAGAACTAGTTAGCAGGTGCAATGCAGCAGTATTATAAATAATTTTTAAATTAATTATAATATTAATTAAATATTATTCAAAATATATATAATATTAATTAAATATTATTCAAAATATATATAATATAATTAATATTGATTAAATGTATGTTGAATATTCATATATCAATATTCTTAAAGAGAGAAATAATATTTTTTTTCTATTTTACTTTCCCTTAGCACAACATGGCAAGTACTGTAATAGAATCCTTTGCCTTAAATATGTTTGTGGAATTAGGATATAAGAGTTCAAGTAATGTAACTAATCCTTTTCCTTGAGTATGTTTGTGGCTAAATCAATGGCCAGAGGTAATTTGAACAAAGATGCCAAGATTATTAGCTCTAAAAAATAATCGGTATTCTGGACATTGTACTTATTTGAGGGAATTTGGTTTCCTAAAAAAAATTAAAAAATAAGACGTTATTGCTAGACCTAGTGTAGAAGCTTAATACTACGCTATGGCTCTAGCTATATGTGAATTTTTCTTTTTTGGCTAGAATAGTTACTTCAAGAGTTGAAGTTCGAAAAAATACTCAAATGTGGCTCATATAGCGCGAAATCAACAACTACCATTATAATGATGCACGCCCATTTTGGCAAGCATACCATAATTGTCACGACCCCACTTTAGGAACGTGATTACCTTTAATATCCGATAAACTTTTTATTACACATATGCAAATATCCAAGTATTATTAAACGTGTACAAATTTACAAAACTAATAATTATACATGCCAAGTCTATATACATCAAGTTTACAGCGAAAACAAGGATCCTGCATGTGACATTCAGAGCAACACTAGAGTACAAATATATTACAATATAATACACTGAGAGCCTAGAAACAAGTTAGGCTCACCACCGAAGTACGACACCTAATCGGTCAAGTAGCTGCAGGACCAAATTCTGGGTTTTTATCTGAAAAATATATCAACCACGTGTAGTGAGTTTTACAACTCAGTGAGCAGATAATACCTCCTATGACTTCTCAGATCAACATAAGGATGTACTCATATATTAAAACTTATCATATCCAAAATCTGCCGTTCAAAAGTACATCCTTATGGGACCTGCATTTTCAAAATAGTCTCAGTTCAAATCACATTCAAATATCTGTAACCACATATGTTACAAATTAAGCTTAAATCAAATTTGATATGCATTAAAAATCAATTCTTTTATATAATACTCAATAGATAAATATGGAATGTGAGTTCATCACCCTTCTGTCTCCTCACAATTCCATAGTCACAATCACAGTAGGTAATCAGGGAATGTGAGTTCATCACCCAACTGCCTCCTCACAATACCACTGACTACAACTTCAATAGATCGACAGGGAATGTGAGTTCATCACCCAACTGCCTCCTCACATTACCACTGCCATCATCACAATAGGTAATCAGGGAATGTGAGTTCATCACCCAACTGCCTCCTCACAATACCACTGACTACAACTTCAATCAACAGGGAATGTGAGTTCATCACCTAACTGCCTCCTCACATTCCCACTAATATCACCTTCACATTACCGTCTCAAGCCATATAACTGACAATGTTTATCAATATATATATATATATATATATATATATATATATATATATATATATATATATCTACATTCATGTAGAAAAGCGACAGAGCTTTCAGTCTCAGTACAAAATCTTTATAATAAATTTTCCAATAAGAGGAATCATATAATCATGCCCATAACCGAGGCAAACATTACACTGTAAAATCAATGTCACATGCATAACATCTTTCTTTGCCATGTCATGCGAAATACATGTAAAAATCACATGTTCAATGTGTTTCAAAATTTATTTCAAAATCAAACTCTTCTTGAACTACATATTATATACCAATTATTTCAGACATTTCCAAACCATTTCAGGAACATATGGAAGTATAAATAACATGTAATCATACTCATTTATCAATGTAAAGTTCAAGAAGAGTAAAAACAAGCCATAGAAAGAATCATCTACTCACCACTTTGAAGTACAAAGTTTGACAACCTTAAAATCCTAGTTTCGGATCCGAATTCAGCAAAATAAACCCTAAAATTGAGTCCAGAACATCCGAAAACATTGAAAACGACTCCGGATTTGTGACATTTGGCCTCTGGGAGCTCGGTCAACGCAAGGAGGTCCGGCTACCACGCGCTACACGCGCCGCCCAAGGAGCTGCGCGTGGGCTTCACTCTCCGAGAGAGACGCGGCTTGTGCGGTGGTGGATTTGGCTGAAATTTGAGATCCAAAGGTTTCGGTGCCTTCTGGATCGATCTACGGTGTTAGTTTTTGCGTTTGAGAACTAAAAGTAGGAGTTTCGGGGGTTACCTTTTTGGCCGATTTTTCCTTCAATTTTCCGACCAATTTTCGGCCAATTATCCAGAAACCAATTGGAAGGATTTGAAGAACTCTTCGTCCTGAGTCCATTGGTGGTGGTGGTGTTGAAATCCGAGGTCTGTAGGCGAAGAAATCTTAGAGAGAAGTTAGAGGGTTTTCAGGAAGAATTTTCTGAAGAGAGATGGAGAAATCTGTCAATGACCACCTTTCGGATTGGTTGAGGCCCTTAAAATATCCCGGGGGACCTTTGTGCAAAATTTTACTTTTTGAGGGAAGTCCTTGCAAAATTTTCTTAATTACATTTTAACCCCGAAACTTTTAAGAAATTGCATTTTTGCCCCGAAACGTAAATTTCTAACATTTCTTTTATAATTCTTTAATCCGTGTAAATAATAACTTATTTTCACCGGGTCCTAACTCCATTTTCGAAATCCTCTTTTTAATTCCAAATTTTCTTTAATTGAAATTCCAATTTTCAAAATTATCTCTTTTATTTCAAATTTTGTTTAATTAAAAATTTACGTTAAATTTACGGCTGTTACATTCTTCCCCCCTTAAAGAAATTCGGTCCCCGAATTTCATCACCACAATTGTAGATAAACACTAACCTCATTGTTCAAACAAATGCGGATATCTGGCGCGGATGTCATCTTCTCTTTCCCACGTAGCTTCCTCAGATGAGTGATTTTGCCATATCACATTAACCATAGAAATATCTTGTGACCGCAACTTCTTCACTTGTCGATCAGCAATAGATATCGGCTTTTCCTCATAGGTTAAATTCTTATCCAATTGAATTTCCTGGGGTTGAATGACATGAGTAGGATCCGGTAAATATTTCCGTAACATAGACACATGAAATACTGGATGAACATCACTCAGTTCTGGTGGCAGAGCTATGCGATATGCCACTGCACCTATTCTATCCAATATTTCAAAAGGGCCTATATACCGAGGGCTTAACTTCCCTTTCTTTCCAAATCTCATCACTCCTTTCATGGGTGAGACTTTCAGGAATACTTGTTCACCCTCTGAAAATTCTAACTCCCTTCGTCTATTGTCAACATACGTCTTTTGTCTACTCTGAGCTGCCTGCAGCATTTCTTTAATCAAATTTACCTTGTTCAAAGCTTCTTGTACAAGATCTGGCCCTATAAATTTAGCCTCGCCCACTTCAAACCATCCAATGGGGGATCTGTACCGTTTACCATACAAAGCTTCAAATGGGGCCATCTGTATACTAGTCTGGTAACTATTATTACATGCAAATTCAGCCAAAGACAAGTACATATCCCAACTTCCACCAAAATAAAAAATGCAAGCTCGGAGCATGTCTTTTAAAATCTGAATCGTACGCTCAGACTGACCATCAGTTTGGGGATGAAAAGCTGTGCTCAAATCCAATCTCGTTCCTAATACTTCTTGAAAAGCTTTCCAAAATCGTGCCGTGAACTGCAGCCCTTGATCATATATAATCGATATAGGGACTCCATGTAGCCTAACTATTTCATTTAAATAGAGCCTTGCATACTGAGTTACGTTGTAGGTTGTTTTCACAGGCAGAAAGTGTGCTGACTTCGTCATGCGGTCTATAATGACCCAGATAGAATAATTTCCTTTGGGAGTTCTTGGTAATCTAGTGATAAAATCCATAGTAATTCTCTCCCACTTCCATTATGGTATTTCTATTCGCTGATGTAACCCTGCAGGTCGTTGATGTTCAGCTTTTACTTGCTGGAATGTCAAGCAATGGGAAACATATTCCGCAATATCCCTCTTCATACCATCCCACCAATACAATTCCTTCATGTCTTGGTACATCTTTTTCGTTCCTGGGTGTATGGTATATGTAGATCGATGTGCTTCCTCCAAAACTTGTTTCCTCAACTCATTAACATTTGGGACACATAATCGTCTACCGTATCTTAATACCCCTTCAGTATCCACTGAGAATTCAGAATCCTTGCTATCCTTCATTTCACTCTTAATGTTGAGCAAATTAGCATCCTTGTCTTGATCGGCTTTGATTTGCTCCACTAAAGAAGATTGGAGCTGCACATGAGCCAATAATATTCCCGGTTCTTTTACTTCAAACTTTATTCCCTTACTTTCTAACTTATGGATTTCTTCTAACAATGGTCGTTATGAGCCAAACTTCCCATTGACTTTCTGCTTAGAGCATCAGCTACTACATTTTCTTTACCTGGATGATACAAAATCGTACAGTCATAATCTTTCAGTAGCTCCATCCATCTTCTTTGCCTCAAATTAAGATCCTTCTGTTGAAAAATATATTTGAGACTCTTGTGATCTGTATAAATCTCACAAGTTCTTCTATACAGGTAATGTATCCAAATCTTTAGAGCAAATACTACAGCTGCCATCTCTAAATCATGGGTGGGATAATTCTGTTCATGCTTCTTCAACTGTCTGGATGCATAAGCAACTACTCTTCCATTTTGTATTAACACACAGCCTAAGCCCACTCTAGATGCATCACAGTATACTACGTAATCTCCTGTATCTGTAGGAATGGTAAGGATTGGGGCTGTGGTCAAGCACTCCTTTAGTTTCTGAAAACTCCCTTCACAAGCATCAGACTACTCAAATTTTATTCCTTTCCTAGTCAAACTGGTCAAAGGAGCAGCTATTTTTGAAAAATCTTTAACAAATCTACGGTAATAGCCTGCTAACCCGAGAAAACTACGAATTTCAGTTACTGTCGTAGGGCGTGGCCATTGCTGTACTGCTTCTATCTTTTTGGGATCAACATGAATACCATCTTTGGTAACCATATGCCCTAGGAACGTAACACTATTAAGCCAAAATTCACACTTTGAAAACATAGCATACAACTGATGTTCTCTTAGGGTTTGCAAAGCTATCCTTAGATGTCGCTCATGCTCCTCTGAACTCTTTGAATACACCATAATATCATCGATAAATACAATAATAAACTGATCCAGGAAAGGTTTAAATACCCTATTCATTAAGTCCATAAATGCAGCTGGGGCATTCGTTAAACCAAATGACATTACTAAGAACTCGTAGTGCCCATACCGAGTCCTAAAAGAAGTTTTTGAAATATCTTCCTTCTTTATTTTCAATTGATGATACCCAGATCTCATATCAATTTTTGAAAAACATTGAGCACCTTGTAACTGATCAAACAAATCATCTATTCTACGTAAAGTATATTTATTTCGTATAGTTACTTTGTTCAACTGCCTATAATCAATACATAAACGTAAGGATCCATCTTTTTTCTTTACAAAGAGGACAGGAGCACCCCAAGGAGATGTGCTAGGTCGAATAAAACCTTTATCTAGTAAATCTTGCAGTTGCTCCTTCAATTCCTTAAGTTCTGCGAGTGCCATCTTATAAGGAGGTATGGATATTGGTTGTGTTCCGGGAAGAAGATCAATACCGAACTCAATCTCTCGGTCTGGTGGTAATCCTGGCAATTCTTCAAGGAATACATCAGGGAATTCTTTAACTATTGGAACCTGCTCTAAACTTATATACTTCAAATCAACATCCTTGACTACTGCTAAATATCCCTGACATCCTCTTCGTAATAGTTTATGAGCTGTTAAAGCTGAAATTAAATTACTAGACTCCTTACTACAATCTCCTTGTATCATAAAAGAAGATTATCCAGGAACATTAAACTTAATCACCTTATGATGACAGTCTAGAATGGCATGGCATGATGCCAACCAATCCATTCCCAAAATCACATCAAAGTCTATCATATTTAGAACTATCAAATCTATAAGAGGCTCCTTTCCTTCTATCGAAATCTCACATGATTTATACACATCATTTACTAATAGAAATTCTCCCATTGGAGTAGCAACCATGAAAGAACAATGCAAACTAGCAGGATCTCTATCCAAGTTCTTAGCAAAGCATGGTGATATATAAGAATGAGTAGAACCAGGATTGAACAGAACATATGCTTTATGGGAACATACTGATAATGTACCTATCATAACTGCATTTGATGCCTGAGCATCCTGTCGTGTCAAGGCAAAAACTCGAGCTAGTTCTCGCCCTCGATTTCCTGATCCTCTACCAGTACCACCACTACTTGCTTGGACTGAGGCTGCTCTACTAGTTCGTGCTGGCACATATGCAGGGGGTGAAGCTGGTTGCACTGATGCTTGACTAAAACTTCGCAGTTGTGGACAATTTCTCATCAGATGACCCATTTGTCCACACTTAAAACATGCACCAGTTTCTCTGCGACACTATCCAGTATGGGACCTACCACAATTTGGACATGGTGGAATTGATCTTGAGTCTTGTTGACTCGGGGGTCTCATATCTCTTTGGAACATTCTTTGCTTGTTAATGTTAACTGATGGCTGGTTAGAACTACCAGCTCCTGTTTGAGTAAAACGCTGTGGATTTTGAAATCTTGACCCAATGATAGTAGGATTATATCTAGTATGGGCATTACTATCTCGATCTCTTTTCCTTCTCTTAAGACCTTCTATGTCAGCTTGCTCTCGTGTTTCCATCATTCTAGCACAGTTCACAGCTGCTGAATAAGTTGAAAAATGATCCATCTGAGGACCCACTGACTTAAACAATGGGCGTATCAATCCCAAAACAAACCTCTTAATTCTATCTTTCTCAGTAGGGACCAGATATGGTGCATATCTGGACAACCGGGTAAAACGGATGTCATATTCAGAAACTGACATGTTTGGTGTTTGTTTCAATTCCTCAAACTCTCTGGCCCTTTTGTCTCTTTCACTTGTTGGTAGAAAGCAATTCATAAATGCTTCCTTAAATTCATCCTACTCCATTGGTGGTAAATCAACTGCCCGTCCTTGTACAAATGTCTCAAACCAAACTTGGGCCACATCAGACAGTTGAAAAGACACCAACTCAACATATCTTCTACTAGAGCACCCCAAGGCTCTGAAAACTCGTTCCACAACAACAATAAAGATCTGTGGGTCTTCCTAAACATCTGACCCAGAAAAAGTCGGAGGTTTTAACTTAAGGAATTGCGGTAATGACACCTCAAACCCTCTAAGCTTGTCCTCTTGGTCAGCTGTTCTTCCCAGTTCTTGCACTTCAGGAGCATGTTCTGCTGGCTGGCCTTTCTTTCTACCCTGTTCCACTACAAATACAGCCAATGTTTCTAAACTTCTATGTATACCAGCAATCATATCAACGGTTCTATCAGGTGGCTCCTGAGGGGTTTCTACTCTTTCCCCACGAACTCTATCAGATACTGGAGTCTGTTCATCTTGTCTTGGGGTTCTCAGACCCCGTGCACGTCCTCTACCTCTACCTCTTCCTCTAGGTCGGCCTCTACCACGACCTCTTTGTACTGGTATTGTAGATTGTGCAGACTCTTCTGTAGAGGGTGCACGATCTACAGCTTCTTCTCTAGCGACCGCTCTAGTTCTTGGCGGCATCATTAACTATACAAAATAAAACACCTCTTTAAGATACTATATTCAAACTTTACTCAAGGAATTTAAGGACACTTGAAATAGAAAGGAAATGAATATCCTATAGAATCCCTCAGCAGCACCTGAAGTATAAATATGTCCGGCTCATATCGATACTAAAGGTCCTACTAAAGAATCCTTTGCTCTGATTGTCACAGGGAAACCTAATGCTCTGGTACCAACTTGTCACGACCCCACTTTAGAAACGCGATTACCTTTAATATCCGATAAACTTTTTATTACACATATGCAAATATCCAAGTATTATTAAACGTGTATAAATTTACAAAACTAATAATTATACATGCCAAGTCTATATACATCAAGTTTACAGCGGAAACAAGGATCCTGCCTGTGACATTCAGAGCAACACTAAAGTACAAATATATTACAATATAATACACTGAGAGCCTAGAAACAAGTTAGGCTCACCACCGAAGTACGACACCTAATCGGTCAAGTAGCTGCAGGACCAAATTCTGGGTTTTTATCTGAAAAATATATCAACCACGTGTAGTGAGTTTTACAACTCAGTGAGCAGATAATACCTCCTATGACTTCTCAAATCAACATAAGGATGTACTCATATATTAAAACTTATCATATCCAAAATCTGCCGTTCAAAAGTACATCCTTATGGGACCTGCATTTTCAAAATAGTCTCAGTTCAAATCACATTCAAATATCTGTAACCACATATGTTACAAATTAAGCTTAAATCAAATTTGATATGCATTAAAAATCAATTCTTTTATATAATACTCAATAGATAAATATGGAATGTGAGTTCATCACCCTTCTGTCTCCTCACAATTCCATAGTCACAATCACAGTAGGTAATCAGGGAATGTGAGTTCATCACCCAACTGCCTCCTCACAATACCACTGACTACAACTTCAATAGATCGACAGGGAATGTGAGTTCATCACCCAACTGCCTCCTCACATTACCACTGCCATCATCATAATAGGTAATCAGGGAATGTGAGTTCATCACCCAACTGCCTCCTCACAATACCACTGACTACAACTTCAATCAACAGGGAATGTGAGTTCATCACCCAACTGCCTCCTCACAATACCACTGACTACAACTTCAATCAACAGGGAATGTGAGTTCATCACCCAACTGCCTCCTCACATTTCCACTAATATCACCTTCACATTACCGTCTCAAGCCATATAACCGACAATGTTTATCAATATATATATATCTACATTCATGTAGAAAAGCGACAGAGCTTTCAGTCTCAGTACAAAATCTTTATAATAAATTTTCCAATAAGAGGAATCATATAATCATGCCCATAACCGAGGCAAACATTACACTGTAAAATCAATGTCACATGCATAACATCTTTTCTTTGCCATGTCATGCGAAATACATGTAAAAATCACATGTTCAATGTGTTTCAAAATTTATTTCAATATCAAACTCTTCTTGAACTACATATCATATACCAATTATTTCAGACATTTCCAAACCATTTCAGGAACATATGGAAGTATAAATAACATGTAATCATACTCATTTATCAATGTAAAGTTCAAGAAGAGTAAAAACAAGTCATAGAAAGAATCATTTACTCACCACTTTGAAGTACAAAGTTGGACAACCTTAAACTCCTAGTTTCGGATCCGAATTCAGCAAAATAAATCTCAAAATTGAGTCCGGAACGTCCGAAAGCCTTGAAAACGACTCCGAATTTGCGAAATTTGGCCTCCAGGAGCTCGGTGAACGCAGATCAATGCAAGAAGGTTCGGCTGCCACGCGCTACACGCGCCACCCAAGGAGCTGCGCGTGGGATTCACTCTCCGAGAGAGACGCGGCGCGTGGGGGCGCATGCGGTGATGGATCTGTCTGAAATTTGAGATCCAAAGGTTTCGGTACCTTCTGGATCGATGTACGGTGTTAGTTTTTGCGTTTGAGAACTAAAAGTAGGAGTTTCGGGGGTTACCTTTTTGGCCGATTTTCCCTTCAATTTTTCGGCCAATTTTCAGCCAATTCTCTAGAAACCAATCGGATGGATTTGAAGAACTCTTCGTCTTGAGTCCGTTGGTGGTGGTGGTGTTGAAATCCGAGGTCCGTAGGCGAAGAAATCTTAGAGAGAAGTTAGAGGGTTTTCGAGAAGAATTTTCTGAAGATAGATGGAGAAATCTGTCAATGACCACCTTCCGGATTGGTTGAGGCCGTTAAAATATCCCGGGGGACCTTTGTGCAAAATTTTACTTTTTGAGGGAAGTCCTTGCAAAATTTTCTTATTTACATTTTAACCCCGAAACTTTTAAGAAATTACATTTTTGCCCTGAAACGTAAATTTCTAACATTTCTTTTATAATTCTTTAATCCGTGTAAATAATAACTTATTTTCACCGGGTCCTAACTCCATTTTCGAAATCCTCTTTTTAATTCCAAATTTTCTTTAATTGAAATTTTCATTTTCAAAATTATCTCTTTTATTCCAAATTTTGTTTAATTGAAAATTTACGTTAAATTTACGGCTATTACAATAATTGAGTGTAAATAATAAAGAATATAACAGTACTCATATATGCTCTACATTCCTTCTTAAATAATAAAGATCACACATATATAACATTCACAAACAATTGAATGTAAATACCCATCCCTCTAGTGATAATTGATTCCCCAACAAATGGATAAAACCCCTTGATCTATTTGTGCGGAACTTTAATTCCGATCACATAATAAAAAAAAAATCAAATAAACCAAGTTATTCTCAATAAAATTAAGCCTTTTAATTTAGGAGATAATTAATAATCATTAATGGAAATTCATATGTTCTTAAACGAGGGCTCTGATACCTCACGTAAGTTTTCATTAATTTATGTAAATCAAACTCTAATTTTACATAACCCTTCCATTATGGCCATCTTAGAACTAGTTGACTCTCAGAAGTGCATGCGAGTAAAATACTAACATTCCATTTCAATATTTTTGTTCATGACTAATAAATCAACATGGTTTGCAAGAGGTAAGGTCTGCGATTATCAATTTTTTATTTGACACGCATCATATAATGCTGCTCTGATCAGCTTATTGCTCACTGTTTCTCCAATAATCAGCTTCTTCTCTCAAATCTCCCACTTTATGACCAAAACCACATGCTTCACCACGACGCTATGTTTTGTTAAATAGACATTAGGTTTGATGTAAGGATGGATTTGAACAGTGGGAATATCAATGATGACATAGATGTTAGTAATGGTGGATTTTTTTGGGTCTGATTTCTAATTTGAATTTTGTGTTACATTTGTCTTTATTTTTTAATTTTTACTTTAAATATTAATAGAGATGAAAAACACGGTGCAAGACTATATATTTATTTTAACGCATTTTATATTTAATTTGTTTGTTTAAAATATTAGAGCGTTCGAATAATTACGCAGTGTAAGACTTTGACCTCCCAAGTCATTGTTATATGCTTTTTGGGATTAAATACTTGAGAGTTCTATAAACACAATAGATAATTACACATATTATGTACTGGTAAATATTAATGAAAATAATACAATCACGTAACAAATTAGTTTTATTCTATAATTATTATTTTCTGACATTTTTAATCCAAATATTTTAAAGGGAAGGGTCTTCAACACAATCTCTGATAATAATCAAATATGTTGATTTATATCCCAAGAATTTATCATCAATTCCTTGGACTAGTGGCTTCACATGTACTAATTAATGTAGATGTTAAGTTTCCTTTTTATTTTTTTAAATGAAAAATAAAATAATTTAGAATTACTAATTATACACATATAATATTAACTTTTAAATTTCCAAAATAATAAAAAATGATAGTCGGCCACTACTTCGGTAATCACTAATTATCTATTTTTCTTTTTATTGATTATCTGTTATTTTTTTGCTTCCATACCAAAACACTAGATCCTAGAATATATATAGTAAAAAGAATATGCAACATTACAATTCCAATTCCCTCCCTCCATCAAAATGTCCAACATAAACTTCTTAAACAACAAAGAAAGCATTAAATCCTGAAAGATACTTTTTAAAATGAACAGTACTATATAGTTCTATTACTTTTAGCAGTATATATTTTAATTAGTTTTTATATAAATAGCCAAAAACTTGCTTTAATAAATTCTTGATGATTAATTGGAGAGTTTCTTTGTTGTTTCCGTGTGAATGCTCTTGTTTCCCTGAAGATACTTCATGTCGTTTTGTGCTTCTTCTTCTTTTTGTTCAAACTAGCCTGTTGGAATCCGCGTTGGATGCACTTTAGTCATTAGGTTTATTTGAATGCACTACGAAGATTTTACTTTCTAATTAGATCATAGCCAATTTTGACACGCTTTTGCAAAAAAAGAAATAGAGTCGTCAAGTGTACGAAACCTGATTTTCTTGACATGTTCGAGAAGAAGTTCTAGCTATACCCTTGCTTTCAATATATTTAATCTAATTTTTTTTATGGAAAATAATTTAATTTATTGTCTGTAGATGATTTTTTTGTTCATCAATAGTATCCAGATTATAACACTTGCCAAAGATGAAAAAATGTATGGATCAAATACCAACTCATTTTTTACGTGCCAACATGGTTTAATTTATTTAGGAAAAGAAAATCTAATAAAAGTTTCAGCATCACTCACGAAATATTGTAGGAGGATGGTTGTTAAGGACTGAGTCTCAAAGGACGTCCTTAACTCCTCGCTCATACACATAGCGGTTCCATTCTTAACTACTTTAAAAGCTACAAATTCCATTTTTCTGTGTGTTTATGATTGTTGGATGTATGAGAGACTTCGTTTGCAAATGGACCGTCGTCTAAACCAACGGGGTCGGAAAGAAAATGTCTCGCGCCCACACTCCCCCGTTCCTAGTTTTGCTTCACAAGTGAGTAGATCAGTGGATTCCATACGCAGTTCTATGATGCCGTCCAATACAGAAACCTCCAGTATTCGGAATGCAAACCCAACCGACACAAAAGTTCCTAGTCTTTCTTCGAGAGCGAGTGTTAAGAGTATTCGGAATGCAAACCCAACCGACACAGAAGTTCCTAGTCTTTCTTTGAGAGCGAGTGTTAAGAGTATTCGGAATGCAACTCCAGCCGACACAGAAGTTTCTAGTCTTTCTTTGAGAGCGAGTGTTAAGAGTATTCGGAATGCAACCCCAGCCGACACAGAAGTTTCTAGTCTTTCTTTGAGAGCGAGTGTTAAGAGTATTCGGAATGCAACCCCAGCCGACACAGAAGTTTCTAGTCTTTCTTCGAGAGCGAGTGTTAAGAGTATTCGGAATGCAACCCCAGCCGACACAAAAGTTTCTAGTCTTTCTTCGAGAGCGAGTGTTAAGAGTATTCGAAATGCAACCCCAGCCGACACAGAAGTTCCTAGTCTTTCTTCGAGAGCGAGTGTTAAGAGAAGACCCAGTTGATTAGTTGAAACATCTAGTTTTATTGGTATTTGGTCATGCTAGCAGAGCCATTTCTACTGGCCAGCCACGTCAATTGGGTGAGTAAATCTGATCTTAATCTTTTGTATTGCTTTCCTTTGGCTCTTTCTTTCTTTCGCCTGGAATATGTCTCTGTGAGGCCTTCAGTAATATTCTGTCAGAGCTGGGTTTTCTTCTGTTTCAATAAATGCTTTGTAAAATTTATGGGAAATTGAAAATTTTCATCCTAATCTATACTCTTTCTTGCAATTTTCTTTCCAATCAATTAATTTGTACAATTGACTCTTTTTTGTATTTACATTTTTATGTTTGAATAAAATTATTAAAATATCATTTTAATATAAAAAAGTAAAATGATATATTTTAATAATTTACTATTAAAATTAACGTCTAATTTAAATAATAAAAAGTTAAATTTGACAGATAACTTGTTGGGTCAAACGTAAAAAATTGATAAGTTAAGAAAAAAAATTGTAATTGAATGCAAATACAAGAGAAAAAATATATATAATTTCCCCTAAACAGAAGTAAGTGCTGCTGCTACGTCTTCAGTAACATAAAGTCATAAGCCAATGTGCCTGGACCGCGCTGTTTCAAGATTGACTTGAACTTTTTAAGTGAATAAATGAAATTATGCAGAACAGGATTGCTTTTGGATATTTGTTATAAATCTATACAACCACGCAATGGACAACGGAATTAGATGTTTATCTTCCATTGACTATATATTTGTAACATCTCGATTCCCATATTTTTCTCATATTTGAAACTATCAGACAAAATATAATTATGAAGTAAATCATAGTTTCTTATATTTGTGATTTCTCGGGGCGTATGTGCCTTTTAGCTTTTGGTTTTACTTGGAAAAATAGTTGTTTAGGAGATTGGCATAATGTCTACGCTCAATATTAATTAATTTGGGTTAATCCCGTACGCCAAACTTAAACTAAATATGCTATATGGTACATTGCCGGTGGACAGAATTCCTCCAGATCACGCCACGTGTTAAAGATAATATTAAAAAATATTATCTTTAACACGTGACGTGATCTGAAGGCCGCTGGTTGACAAAAAATCTGTCCACCGACGGTGTACTTAATATTTTCTCAATATGCTAAACCAACCATATGCTCTACAATAAAAAAATTAACCTTATTGAACTAATGATAAACATATAAATATAACTTACATGGGCGATCTTCTTCCGAATATTATAATTTGGCTGAAGAAGTGCCCCCTCGCTGTGTAACTTTGATGAGTGCTTTAATAAATAAACAAATATTTGTAACTCCGAAGTCCGAAATACTCACAACACACAACATTATACACCTAGCTAAACAGTGAAAGAAGGAAAAATAAAATGGTACTGTCCAATTAATTTTGTTTGAAATCATTTTTTAATTAAAATAAATTAATGTTCGACAGATATTAATATTGGTAATATTTTAAAATATATTTTTATAATTATTATACTTCTCTTAATATTAAATGCTCGCTATGCATTCAAATATTAATTACTCTATTGGAATTCTCCGACATTGTTAAAAGGATATGCAACCTTAGAAAAAAAAAATTAATTCTTCTCTAATATTTTATAACTATCTTTTTTAGTTCTTACAACTAATTCCGTTAACAAAATCAATAGATCATGTTTGATTTAAATATACATGACATTTAATCTTTTAAATTGTCTATTTAAATAACTGATTAGGTCAAAAACTTCTCTGTCATTCCAAAATATTGGTGTTTGGACATTCTATTTAGGTTAATTAAGTTAAAATCCACTACTAAAGATGAAATAGTCAAACATTGTCATTTTAGAATAATAAGAAAACTTTTGGCTAAGCTACCTATTTAGATGGACAACTCAATAGATTGAACAGCACATATATTTAGATTAACATTTTTTTTTCACAGAGATGCTCTAAGGACTAAAAAAAATGTTTATAAAATGTTAGAAATGTATTAGAACAAAAACATTTAAAGATTAAATTGAATTTCAAAATAAATATAAGAGAGTAACGTAAAAATTTATCATAAGTAATATTATTGTTAATAGTTTATTTCAATTATAATTTATACAATATTATAGTGTCACGAAGCTATTAATAAAATTTAACTAAACAATTTAATGATTATATATTATTTCCATTTCAACAATAAATTTTGAAATTATTCAAGATACAAGTAAACATATTTTTTTTATAATAAAACTATTAATTGTTTTAACATTTACATGATTATTGTATTGAAATTTAAATGAAAAATATTATATGACGATTAAGTAGTTATATAACTAACCAAAAAGGATTGAATGATACATAGAAAACAAACTAATTCTGGTACAAACGGAGATAAAGTGTTAATTTACTAATTAAATAAAAGAGTAAAATATTATTTTGATCTTTAAAAATTGTAGTGCCACCAGATTAATTTTTAAAAATAATTTGACGTAGTTTTAGTTTTAAGATTTTAAAACATACACCATTTTAGTCTTCAAAAAATAAAATAAAATGAAAGACAACTATAACTGCCCTCCAAATGTGCTCTACTTTAAATCAAAAAAGAAAAAAAGATAATTATTTAAGATAAAAAAATGTGCAAAATTTTAAAAATATATATATAATGTAATATCTTAAAAAAATAACTTGAAATGTAACTTTACGAAATGAAAAATAGCATCTATTTTGGGCGGAGATACTTCCAAAGAGAGTGAGAGATGAAATTGAATTAATTTTGAATATAAGTGGAGGGTATAACTATTATTTTGTTTTACAACAACATTCTTACGCTTATGATAATCTTTAATTCCCACCCCCTACATGAGTTTCTTTTTATGAAAATCTATTCTAAAAAATTATTTTCAAGAATTAAAATTTTTTTAGAAATAATATTTTAAATCTTGATACTAAGCATAGAAATTTGACGCTCCTAAATTAATATTTCTAAAAAATTAAAATAAAAACTTCCACCAAACGCCGCAAGTCTTAGTATCGCTGCAGAGAATAAGGATGGAAAAATTTGTGCTCCTCTCCAGGAAATGGAAATGAGGACAAGGAGACGAGAAGCAAAGAAAACTTGCCTCCGCCGTGTCTGTTGTCGTCCCTACTTCCCTAATTTTATTGAAAAGTTGAAATTTATAATCAAATCCTTAAACTAAGCGATTTTGCTCTCTTGTCTCACTTTCAATTCCCCCACTCACTACTACTATTGAGAAGCTGAAACTTATAAGCAAAAGGCTGCAAGGGCATGACCACACAACTAAATTGAAAGCGAGTTGGCTTCGCTTGGTTATTGCGTTTTCTCACTGCTTTATAGAACAATAGGGATTTTCCTCCAAAGGTCAAAGCTCTTTGACATTTGAACAGTTGGAGTTGGACCGCAGAGATTTTTTGGTCTAAAAAAAATTAATTTAATTATGAAAAATATGTATTAAATTTTTTTGTGATTGATTTAATTTATAAATCTTTTATAAACCCAATTTACTAAGTTTTTTTCAATAATTGTGTTCCAGTGGAGGCAGCTGCTTCCTCTTCGTGCCTGCTATAAAAGCATTCCGGAAAGACTATATATTATTACCTGCCAAATGAATAAAAAGCTTCCATAATACTTGCTTTTTACACTTTTGGGTCCACCACCCCAATAAAGCTTTAGTGAACTTTATCACCGTTAAACCCAACAAGAAGATGAATGCAACACCAAAAGATGATGGCAACAATAATAGAACCAGCTTTTAAAATGTGGGGCTGCTTCAACTTAAAGCATTCAGATAGCATAAACAAATCTAATCAAAATGAATCCAGCGTTGTAAAAGAGAAAAGTGAACTAATAACATGAGTAATACATGTGACCAACAACTTTTAGTATTATAAGGTGGCTACTGGGTTTATCTGTCATTATTTAATCATTTTATGATTTACACTACATTGAATTATATTATTTCTGAATTTGTCACGTCCCTAATTTTAGGGTACGTGAAACACGTATATCATGAACATATATTTTTCATAAACATGAATATCTCAATCATTTATCAAGGAAACAGATACATATAGGTTTTCTCATACAAATACCATATACAAATCAAGTACATATACATTAGAGTACAGTAGAAGTAAGAATCCTGCCTGTGACGTTCAGAGCAACTCTATAGTACATTTATATTACATTTGTAAATACTGAGAGTCAAGAAACAATTTAAGCTCACCACAAAAGTACGACACATAGTCGATCAAAAAGCTGCAGGACCAAACTCTGGGTCTTTATCTGAAAATATATCAACCACGTGTAGTGAGTTTTACAACTCAGTGAACAGACAATACCTCCTATAACCTCTCAAGTCAACATATGGATGTACTCTTTATTTTTAAACTTATCACATTGAAAATTATAATTTTGAAATACATCCATATGGGACCCGCATTTTCAAATTTTCTCAGTTCAAATCACATTCGAATATATGTAACCACATATAATACAATATGGTCTTAACTCAGTTCAAATCACATTCGAATATCTGTAACCACATATAATACAATATGGTCTTAAATCAAACTTAATATGCATTAAAAATTCATTCTTTTTATATAATACTCAAGTATGTCACAATTTTCAATATACTTAATAGATAAACATAGAATGTGAGTTCATCACCCTTCTGCCTCCTCACATTACCATAGTCACAGTCACAATAGGTAATCAGGGAGTGTGAGTTTACCACCCTTCTGCCTCCTCACATTACCACTGACTACAACTTCAATAGGTCAACAAGGAATGTGAGTTCATCACCCTTCTGCCTCCTCACATTACCACTGTCATCATCACAATAGGTAATCAGGGAATGTGAGTTCATCAACCTTCTGCCTCCTCACATTACCACTAATGTTTATCTAGCCATCTACGAAGTCAAATTTCTAATTAGAAGTCTCTAAGTAAGAATTTCAGAACTTACCTTTTATCGAGATTTTCTATTTCAAATCTACGGCGATTCAACAGTTGATTTGAAAAATTGATCGATCAATACTGATGTATGTTTCGTCCTGAATCTAATAACACTTTTTTGTTTTGAGATCGGAAACTCATAAGCTCTCCAAATCGAAAGATAAAATTGTAGGTCACTATTCACTCACTATGCATATTCTTCGATTTTTTCTCGAATCTGATATCGTCGCCCCCAGTTTTCGTTTTTCAATTGCCCTTTTTTTAATATAATAATAATTATTAAATAATTAATAATATGATTTTCCTTTATAAAATTCATATAAATTACATTTTTCATCATAAAATATCCCAAAATTTTTTAAAAATTTCCATTCTCATAAATCTTTAGTTAAACTCTTAAATCATGATTTTTCTTGATAAAAATCGTAATAAAACAAATTTCAAAACAAATATCCCTATTCATATTAAAAGAAAAATATTTCTAAAAATACAACAAAATTTTTTTATAGGCTGATATAATTATTTTAAGTTAAACAATAATTATTTTACTTAAAAGTCTTCTTACTTTTAGCAAAACATAATCATTTTTAAGCAAATAAAAATATATTTGCTTATAACAGAATACTATTATTGAAAAATAAAAATTATGTGCCAAAACGTAAATTCTCATATTCCTTTTATAATTCTTTAATCCATGTAATAAATATACATATTTTCTATGGTTCTTATCTATATTTTCAAAATTCTCTCTTTTATTCTAAATTTCCTTTAAATTGAAATTTTTGTTAACTTTTTACGATTATTACATTTTTTCCCCTTAAAGAAATTCGGTCCCTGAATTTCATCACCATAGTTGCAGATAAATACTAACCTCATTGTTCAAATAAATGCGGATATCTGGCGCGTATATCCTCCTCTTTTTCCCCAAGTAGCTTCCTCAAAAGAGTAATTTTTTCATATCACCTTTACTGTAAATATTTCTTTTGACCGTAACTGTCACAGCTCCAAATGATGGAACACATGACCGGCACGGCATAAGGGTTTCCCCCTAGCCGTAAGCCTAACACATAGCATGCACAACCATTCAGCACACAATCCAGTACATAATAATATAACTGGCCACATACGCCACATCCAATATCGGAAAATACTGTATATATATATATATATATATTTCATGAATCCAACATCCTTGATTCAACTTGGCCCATGGCCTCATAGTACAAACATTATTGTAAACGTAAAACCATTTTTCAAACAACACAAGAAGCGAGGATCCTGCCTGTATGTTCATGGAGATATACTAGACATAACTAAACTAAACAACCAGTACAACAAAGCCTTGCCCAAACTGGGGCTCACCAATGCTAACTCAGCCTCCTATGGAGCTGTAGCTGGATCAGTGTTCCTTTGACTATCTGTGGGGAGAAAACAGAAGAGGGGTGAGATTACCACATCTCAGTGAATGGATAAATCATACTATAACAGAAACAGGGCAAACTAAGCACGAATATTTCGCAATTAATTAAATAATTGAAATCAAAGTATAGAAAACATTAAACATTTAACCGTAATTTATTGAAAGAATGCTAAACAGTTCAAATGATAAATCAGGATTAAATCAATATCTGTAAGCAAATCAATTATGCATGGTAAGTAATAAATGAAGATTCTTATGCAAGAACAATGATGAATGAGGTATTTTAGAAATATTTAATCTTTAAGAAAAATGCACTAATTTATTGGAGGTCTTTCCTAACAGATCTATCATCTCCCCCAAGCACACAGCAAGGGTAGGGTAATCACTGTAGGCGTAGACGTAAGTCCACCCTAAATTTTGTGTCTTAGGCTGTCATATGCCCGTCACAATATCCTAGGCCGAAGCCTTAACATGATCATGGTGCACCAGGGCTAGCACTACCTGCGGCTAGCTAACAGTGATCTAAAAGGGTCCCTCCAATAGAAAACATGTGAAATATGCTATTCAAAGAGTTTAAAGTAAAACATTTCAATAACTTTACAATACAGCTATAATTCTCCATCTAGCTCTTTTCATGCATAAAATCTCGTTCTAAAACATATCTCATCCATGAATTCCCATGGGGACCTTTACAATCATAAATTTTCCCTTTTAAACATAGATCGTCCGTAGACGTCACATAGATGCTCATCATGCATTAAATCCTTTCATGGCTAACTTAGTTCATTTTTATGACTAAGTTCGCATTTCTATAAATCTAGCTCAAATGGAGAATTAATAGTCTAGATGCTTGCCCTGCATACCTAGGGTTCAACTAGGATTGAAATTTACAATTTCTAACATGGTTGGAACATATTGATTTTCAAAGCAGTAAAACTATTTAACATACATTCCAACGAGTTAAAATATACGAGAGAGTTATAAATCAAATTCCTAAAACATGCGCTATAGTATGAAAAACCCACTCACCGTACTAGAAGTCCAACAACGAGAATTTCACCTCGTAGTGGCTCAATAACCTAGAAAATATAGACATAGCATGAAAATTAGAAAATTCTAAAATCACTATTCACGCCGAAAAACACTATTCACTCGCCGGAAAATACTATTCATGCTGAAACCTAAAAACCCCATATTCGATTCTAAAGCTATCTACGGGAAGAATTTCGGTAAAAACGAAGCCTAAAACGCAATGGGACGAAATTTTACCTTTGGAGGTACTATTCACGCGATTTTCCGGCGACCTTCCGGCGACTTTCCGGCGAAATTGATCGGTGGGTTTTGAAGTACTCGTTGCCACGAGTCCAATGGTCCTGACGGTTCGTCAATCGGAGGTCCGTAACTCCAGATATGAAGGTTTGAAAATCGAAGGGGAAAAGGAAAAATTTGGGGGGGGGGGGGGGCTGCGGGTTTTTTTTCTGCTCTCTGCCTGGTATCCGTATGCACATATATTAATGCTACAGTAACTTTTTAATTTTTTTTTTAAATAATTATTAAATAATTATTAATAAGATTTTCTTTATAAAATTCATATAAATTCCGTTTTTCATCATAAAATATCCCAAAAATTTTTAAAAATTTCCTTTCTCATAAATCTTTAGTTAAACTCTCACATCATAATTTTTCTTGATAAAAATAGTAATAAAACAAATTTCTAAACAAATATCTTTATTTATATTAAAAGAAAGAGTATTTCTAAAAATACCATAAAAATTCAATAGAAGCCGGTATAATTATTTTAAGCAACACAATACTTCTTTTACTTAAAAATCCACTTACTTTTAACAAATCATAATTATTTCTACATAATAAAAATATATTTGCTTATAGCGCGCCAAAACATAACTTCTAATACATTTTTTTTTCTTATGTAATAAATATACATATTTTCTACAGTTCTTATCTCTATTGTCAAAATTCTCTCTTTTATTTTAAATTTCCTTTTCATTAAATTTTACGGTTATTACATTCTTCCCCCCTTAAAGAAATTCGGTCCCCGAATTTTACAAAAACTAACAACATGAAAACATTTGACTACTCTTGAAACAGCTGAGGATACTTCTCTCTCATGACATCCTCTACTTCCCACGTAGCTTCCTCCTTGGAATGATTCTGCCAAATCACCTTCACTGTAGGGATATCCTTAGATCTCAACTTTTTCACTTGTCTATCAACAATGGCCACGGGTTTCTCTTCGTAGGCCAACTTGTCATCCAAAAGGATTTCTTGCGGTTGAATTACATGAGATGGGTCGGGTAGATACTTCCTCAACATCGAGACATGAAAGACTGGATGCACTTCACTCAACCCAGGTGGTAGGGCTAGGCGGTATGCCACTGCTCCTACCCTATCCAGAATTTCAAAAGGCCCAATATACCTCGGGCTTAACTTCCCTTTCCTACCAAACCGCATGATTCCCTTCATAGGTGAAACTCTGAGGAACACATGATCGCCTAGAGAAAACTCTAACTCCCGACGCCTATGGTCCACATAAGACTTCTGACGACTTTGTGCAGTTAAAAGCCGTTCCCTTATCAGCTTAACCTTCTCTATGGCATCTTGCACCAAGTCTGGCCCTAGCAGCTTGACTTCTCCAACTTCAAACCATCCAACGGGAGATCGGCATCTTCTCCCATAAAGAGCTTCAAAAGGTGCCATCTGAATACTGGCTTGATAACTGTTGTTGTATGCAAACTCAGCTAATGGCAGGTATCCTTCCCAACTGCCACCAAAATCCAATATACATGCTCTAAGCATATCCTCCAGAATTTGAATCGTGCGTTCTGACTGGCCATCTGTTTGGGGATGAAAAGCGGTGCTTAGATCCAACCTCGTTCCCAAAGCTTCTTGAAAAGCTTTCCAAAACCTTGTCGTAAACTGTGGACCTCGGTCAGATATGATGGATACAGGGACTCCATGTAATCTGACGATCTCATTCAGATACAGGTTTGCATACTGAGCCACATTAAAGGTAGTCTTCACTGGTAAGAAGTGGGATGACTTGGTCATTCGATCCACTATCACCCATACTGAGTCATAACCCTTAGGGGTCCTCGGTAATCCTGTAACGAAGTCCATAGTAATCCTTTCCCACTTCCACTCTGGTATCTCAATCTGCTGGTGCAAACCGGCAGGCTTCTGGTGTTCAGCTTTCACCTGTTGACAAACCAAGCATTGAGCCACAAAGTTTGCTACATCCTTTTTCATCCCATTCCACCAATACAAGTCTTTGAGGTCACTGTACATCTTATTTATTCCTGGGTGGATAGTATAGGCTGATTGATGTGCCTCCTCCAAAATCTGCTTCCTCAAGCTATCCACATCGGGTACACACAAGCGCTTCCCATATCTTAACACTCCTTCAGCATCCACGCTGAATTCAGAAGTCTGATTATTCCTAGATTCATTCTTGAGCTTGCACAGCTTGGCATCCTTGTCCTGATCTGCCTTAATCTGCTCAACCAGTGGAGAGTGTAGTTGCATGTGGGCTAACAATACCCCTGGCTCCTTCACTTCAAAGCGCATCCCCTCACCTTCTAGCCGATGAATATCCCTTACCAACGGCCTCCGGAGTAGGGTAATATGGGCTAGACTCCCCATTGACTTCCTGCTCAAAGCATCTGCTACCACATTGGCCTTGCCTGGGTGGTACAAGATAGTGCAGTCATAGTCTTTCACCAACTCCATCCACCTTCTCTGTCTCAAGTTAAGATCTCTTTGTTGAAAGATGTACTTGAGATTCTTGTGGTCCGTGTAAATCTCACAGGGTTCACCATAGAGATAATGCCTCCAAATCTTCAAGGCAAAGACCACTGCCGCCATCTCCAGATCATGTGTAGGATAGTTCTGTTCGTGCTTCCTGAGCTGCCTAGATGCGTAGGCTACAACATGACCATTCTGCATTAACACACAACCCAAGCCCACCCTTGAGGCGTCACAGTATACTGAGTATCCTCCAGTGCCCGTTGGGATAGTTAGAACTGGGGCTGTGGTTAGACACTTCTTCAAGGTCTGGAAACTTTCTTCGCATACATCCGACCACTCAAACTTAACTCCCTTCCTGGTTAATCTGGTCAAAGGAGCAGCAATTCTGGAGAAATCCTTGATGAACCTCCGGTAATACCCTGCTAGACCCAAGAAACTTTGGATCTCCGTCACACTAGCTGGGCGAGGCCACTGCTGTACTGCCTCTACCTTCTCGGGGTCTACTTGAATGCCGTCCTTCGTGACTACATGCCCCAGAAACATAACACTGTCCAACCAGAACTCACACTTAGAGAGCTTGGCATACAACTGCTGATCCCTCAAAATCTGCAGAATGACCCGTAGGTGCTGTTCATGCTCCTCATGGTCTGCAGAATAAACCAATATGTCATCAATGAACACGATGACAAACTGATCCAAGAATGGCTTGAACACTCTGTTCATCAAGTCCATAAAAGCAGCTGGTGCATTAGTTAGTCCGAAAGACATAACCAAAAACTCATAATGACCATAACGGGTCCTAAAAGCCGTCTTGGAAATATCTTCCTTCTTGATTCTCAACTGATGATACCCTGACCTCAGATCAATCTTGGAGAAACATTTCGCTCCTTGAAGTTGATCGAACAGATCATCAATCCTGGGTAAAGGGTAGTTGTTGCGCACTGTTAGCTTATTCAGTTGCCGATAGTCAATGCAAAGACGCAAAGACCCATCTTTCTTCTTCACAAAAAGAACTGGAGCACCCCATGGAGAGGTACTCGGCCTGATGAAACCCTTATCTAACAAATCCTGCAACTGACTCTTTAGCTCTTTAAGCTCTGTAGGTGCCATCCTGTAAGGCGGTATAGAAATTGGTCGAGCCTCTGGAATAAGGTCGATACCAAACTCTATCTCCCGTTCAGGAGGTAATCCTGGCAACTCTTCTGGGAAGACATCCAGGAAGTCTCTTACCACTGCCATCTTGTCTACATCCGGTACCTTCCCATCCACATCTCTAACATATGCCAAATATCCCTGGCATCCCTTCTTCAACATCTTCTGAGCACCCAAGACTGATATCAGGTTACTTGGAGCTTTACTTCGATCACACTGGAACCGGAAAGGAACTTCATTTGGAAAGTTAAACTTGATTGCCTTCTCATAGCAATCCAAGGTAGCATAGCATGCTGCCAACCAATCCATTCCTAGGATTACATCAAAGTCGACCATGTCTAGGATGATCAAATCAGCAGATGTCTCCCTATCACCCACTGACACTTTACATGATTTGCATACATGCTCTACTGGCAAATAATCACCGACTGGGGTGGTTACAAAGAAAGGGGCATCCATCCTAATCGGATCTTTACCCAAACTCTTAGCAAAACTAGGAGAAACATAGGAATATGTAGACCCGGGGTCAAACAAAACATATGCTTCATGTAGGCAAACTGAAAGAGTACCTGTCATGACCGCATTTGAAGCTTGTGCATCCTGTCTGGTAAGAGCAAAAATCCTCGGTTCACCTCGGCCTGCTTGGCTTTGACCGCGGCCCATCATCCCTCTACCAGTACCTCTGCTACTTGCTTGGCCCGGTATAGTCCTTATAGGCTGAGCTGCCACTGGGGCTGGTAGTAAAGCTGGTCGAGTTGGCCCTTGGCTTGAGCCATACAACTGAGGACATTCCCTCTTCATGTGTCCAGGTTGGTGGCAATGATAGCAAACGATCATCTCCCTGCGGCACTGACCAAAATGATGGTTGCCACAAATAGGGCATTGTGGCCTGTTCTGCTGAATGGCTCTTGGTCCTGGTTGTCCTGGATACCTGGTGTTTCCCTGGCTAAGACCTAGCCTACCACTTGCATCTGGTCTCTGGTTGGGGTTCCCAATATTCTGTGGTGCTGGGCGCTGCTGGCTCTAGAATCGGGGTCCTTGGGAATGAGAACTTTGCCCTCCTTTGGAGCTCCCGTCTCTATCTCTCTTCCTCAGCTTGACACTCTCAACATCGGCCAAATGCCTAGTCTCCATCATTCTTGCGCAATCTACAGCCTCTGCATAGTTCGGGAATTGCTTCATCTGGGGTGCCACTGATTTAAACAATGCTGGCACCAACCCCTGGATAAATTTCCTGATCATGTCCCTTTCAGTAGGGACCATGTGCGGTGCATACGGCATCAGCTGTGTGAAGCGGTAGTCATACTCCGTGACTGACATACCAGGAGTCTGCTTCAACTCCACAAACTCTTGACACTTTGCATACCGGATACTCTGAGGCACAAACCTCTCCATGAAGACTTCCTTGAACTCTGGCCATCTCAAAGGTGGCGCTGTAGCTCCCCTTCCACGCATCATGGTCTTGAACCATACCTGCGCTACGCCAGACAACTGGAAGGCTGCCAATTCTACTGAGCGAATCTCTGGACACTTAAGAACTTCGCAGATCTTCTCAGTAGCCTCTATAAACTCCTGGGGATCTTCACTGGCCAACAACCCCTTAAAGGTTGGCGGTTTCAGCTTCAGGAACTCAGATAGTTCCACTTCCCTCTCAGCGGGTCTCACCTGCCGCTCCAAGGACCTAACTGGTTCTGGAACAGAGGTAGTTGTTTTGGGCTGTTGCGGGTCCCTTCTATCTTGCCCATCCCTTCTCTCAGCTAGATTTTCTATTGCCCGCTGCATACCCTGCATGGTTACCAGCATCTGGGCTATCACATCATCCCGGGGGTGAGAAGACATTTCCCCCGTCCTGGGAGTTTCAGCTTGCTCACTTCTTAACTCAGTTTGTTCGGCTGCTTCAGCAGCCCTTACACCCCTGCCACTGCCTCTAGGTCGGCCTCTGCCACGACCTCTACCTCGGCCTCTAGGCACAGGTACTGCGGACTGAGCAGACTCTTCAGCCATCTGCTCTTGAACCGCGGGTTGCCTAACCTTTGATCTGGTTCTTGGTGGCATTTCGCTATAAAACAGAAATAGCTCAACCATCACTTAACCATACCAACATAGCATACTATAAACTGACTCACTTAAACAAAAAGACAACATCCTATCGAACCCCTTTAGCAGCACCGTGAGTATAAGCATGTCCGGATTCATACCCATACTCAAAGTCCTACCTAAAGGTCCGTTACTCCATGAACACAGGGAAACCTAACGCTCTGATACCATATTTGTCACAGCTCCAAATGATGGAACACATGACCGGCACGGCATAAGGGTTTCCCCCTAGCCGTAAGCCTAACACATAGCATGCACAACCATTCAGCACACAATCCAGTACATAATAATATAACTGGCCACATACGCCACATCCAATATCGGAAAATACTGTATATATATATATATATTTCATGAATCCAACATCCTTGATTCAACTTGGCCCATGGCCTCATAGTACAAACATTATTGTAAACGTAAAACCATTTTTCAAACAACACAAGAAGCGAGGATCCTGCCTGTATGTTCATGGAGATATACTAGACATAACTAAACTAAACAACCAGTACAACAAAGCCTTGCCCAAACTGGGGCTCACCAATGCTAACTCAGCCTCCTATGGAGCTGTAGCTGGATCAGTGTTCCTTTGACTATCTGTGGGGAGAAAACAGAAGAGGGGTGAGATTACCACATCTCAGTGAATGGATAAATCATACTATAACAGAAACAGGGCAAACTAAGCACGAATATTTCGCAATTAATTAAATAATTGAAATCAAAGTATAGAAAACATTAAACATTTAACCGTAATTTATTGAAAGAATGCTAAACAGTTCAAATGATAAATCAGGATTAAATCAATATCTGTAAGCAAATCAATTATGCATGGTAAGTAATAAATGAAGATTCTTATGCAAGAACAATGATGAATGAGGTATTTTAGAAATATTTAATCTTTAAGAAAAATGCACTAATTTATTGGAGGTCTTTCCTAACAGATCTATCATCTCCCCCAAGCACACAGCAAGGGTAGGGTAATCACTGTAGGCGTAGACGTAAGTCCACCCTAAATTTTGTGTCTTAGGCTGTCATATGCCCGTCACAATATCCTAGGCCGAAGCCTTAACATGATCATGGTGCACCAGGGCTAGCACTACCTGCGGCTAGCTAACAGTGATCTAAAAGGGTCCCTCCAATAGAAAACATGTGAAATATGCTATTCAAAGAGTTTAAAGTAAAACATTTCAATAACTTTACAATACAGCTATAATTCTCCATCTAGCTCTTTTCATGCATAAAATCTCGTTCTAAAACATATCTCATCCATGAATTCCCATGGGGACCTTTACAATCATAAATTTTCCCTTTTAAACATAGATCGTCCGTAGACGTCACATAGATGCTCATCATGCATTAAATCCTTTCATGGCTAACTTAGTTCATTTTTATGACTAAGTTCGCATTTCTATAAATCTAGCTCAAATGGAGAATTAATAGTCTAGATGCTTGCCCTGCATACCTAGGGTTCAACTAGGATTGAAATTTACAATTTCTAACATGGTTGGAACATATTGATTTTCAAAGCAGTAAAACTATTTAACATACATTCCAACGAGTTAAAATATACGAGAGAGTTATAAATCAAATTCCTAAAACATGCGCTATAGTATGAAAAACCCACTCACCGTACTAGAAGTCCAACAACGAGAATTTCACCTCGTAGTGGCTCAATAACCTAGAAAATATAGACATAGCATGAAAATTAGAAAATTCTAAAATCACTATTCACGCCGAAAAACACTATTCACTCGCCGGAAAATACTATTCATGCTGAAACCTAAAAACCCCATATTCGATTCTAAAGCTATCTACGGGAAGAATTTCGGTAAAAACGAAGCCTAAAACGCAATGGGACGAAATTTTACCTTTGGAGGTACTATTCACGCGATTTTCCGGCGACCTTCCGGCGACTTTCCGGCGAAATTGATCGGTGGGTTTTGAAGTACTCGTTGCCACGAGTCCAATGGTCCTGACGGTTCGTCAATCGGAGGTCCGTAGCTCCAGATATGAAGGTTTGAAAATCGAAGGGGAAAAGGAAAAATTTGGGGGGGGGGGCTGCGGGTTTTTTTCTGCTCTCTGCCTGGTATCCGTATGCACATATATTGATGCTACAGTAACTTTTTAATTTTTTTTTTAAATAATTATTAAATAATTATTAATAAGATTTTCTTTATAAAATTCATATAAATTCCGTTTTTCATCATAAAATATCCCAAAAATTTTTAAAAATTTCCTTTCTCATAAATCTTTAGTTAAACTCTCACATCATAATTTTTCTTGATAAAAATAGTAATAAAACAAATTTCTAAACAAATATCTTTATTTATATTAAAAGAAAGAGTATTTCTAAAAATACCATAAAAATTCAATAGAAGCCGGTATAATTATTTTAAGCAACACAATACTTCTTTTACTTAAAAATCCACTTACTTTTAACAAATCATAATTATTTCTACATAATAAAAATATATTTGCTTATAGCGCGCCAAAACATAACTTCTAATACATTTTTTTTTTCTTATGTAATAAATATACATATTTTCTACAGTTCTTATCTCTATTGTCAAAATTCTCTCTTTTATTTTAAATTTCCTTTTCATTAAATTTTACGGTTATTACAGTAACTTCTTTACTTGTCTGTCCACTATTGCTACTGGTTGTTCCTCATAGGTTAAATATTTCTGTAACTGAATCTATGGACACTGTATAACATGTGTAGAATCCGGTAAATATTTCTGTAGCATAGACACATGTAAAAATGGATGGACATTACCCAATTCAGGAGGTAAAGCCAAACAATAAACCACTGAACCGATCTTATCAAGAATTTCAAATGGTTCTATATACCGAGGGTGTAACTTCCCTTTCTTTCCAAATCTCATTACCTCTTTCATTGGTGAGTCCTTCAAGAATATGTGATCACCAACTGATAACTTCTAGTACTCAACATTCATGATCCTTATAAACTTTTGACCGGTATTGAGTTGCTTGTATTTCTTTTCTAATCAATTTCACTTTATACAAAGTACTCAACAAATTATGTATATACAAATAAGGAACTCTTAAACCATTATATATCTCATTCCTTTATATCCTTAAGCTTGCATGCATATATCTATAAGTCGATATTAAGAACCGTACACATAGAAGAACATGTTCACATCCGTATTGGATAACTATCTTTTCTTATTCCAGACTTCTATCAAGTTATCTTTAATTCTCACTTGTCAACATCATCCCATGAACATCATCACCTTAATCTATCATCTATTTTTATCTTGAAATCCTTTAATCAATATATTAAACATACGTAGTAATAAATCCACCAACTTTTTATAACATTAATGTATCATTGACACATGTCTAATAATTCCAACTTACCTCATCACAATAATTCTATACCATCTTATTAACACCATTAAACTCATTGTCAAAAATTTCAATCCTTTCTTCTATCATATCTAAAAGCACCTCATTCTAACTTATATCAATTCCGTTTAATTCATCCAATTGTTTCAAGAAGATCTTTCCCAATAATTACTCATATATAAATTCTCAATTTCAACATAATTCACATCTTAAATACTAGATTTGATTTAACATAGTATAAACCTTTAACACAAATATCTTGATCACTTACATTATTTTCGGACATGATTATCAGAATATTCTCCATATTTCCAAATTAAAAATTTCGAGATTAACTTAAATCTTACTTTCCATACTTTACTCCTCAAAAACTTCAACACCGTTAATTCTTTTGATTACATTCATCAAAGCACCATTAGATCATCATCCATCTATTCTTTTCAAAATCTCTATTACTTTAATCTACTAATCAGTTGAACACCATAATAACTCAGTTCCAAAGATTAGAAATTAACCCTCCTTATAATAAGAAAAAAGAATCTTGCATTTAATGCCAAATATTAATATAGGACAATGCAGCAGAAAATGTGAAACACGTAATAGAGTATGGTGCCAAAATAGGAAGTCAGAAGTTTGGATAAAACATTGACAGGAAATTAAAATCGGTGGCCGTAATTCTTGAAAATCTGTAAACAAAATCTAGCTGCTATTTTGGCAAAAATCGGTGGCCGCAAATTTTGAATATATGTGTCAAAATCTACTTTAAATATGTTGATATTCGGTGAAAAGATAGCACATGAAAAAAGAAACATTTCTGAACTTATAAAAGTCTATGAAAATCAAAGAATACGTAGTTAACTGGTAGGATGTAGTTGATTGCTTCAAAATAGATGTAATCAATCAACTGTAAAATAATCAGTCCAAATTAAAATTTCTCAAAATAGTTAGTCGACTTAATAATAACGATAGTCGACTGAAAAAATATTGAGAAAACAAAATAAATCATTTGATTGTCCTTCTTCAACAACTAACTTATTTGTATTTTCACTTCTTCATTTTTTTTTCACAATTACGCCTATCACCTAGAACTTTCCTACAAGAATCAAGACAACAATGCTGCATCGAGAATAACTAAGAAAAGACAAATTTCTGGTAATATCTTAACCTTATTCTTTTTATATGCCTAATATGAGCGATTATCACAATTACTATACATATACATGCTTGCCGTCATTTTAGAAAATTTTATCTTCAATTTAGGTGATATCCATCAATCACTCATATAGTTATTCTAATTATACCCGGTATATGCACATAGCTATCATATACATGTCCTTCTCCGAATTCTATAAATACAAATGTTAGTATCTTTATTTTCATACTCAAAGTTAAAGTGTGTACAACTATGGAGGGAATCACATTCCGTCAGTTTCGAAATATTTGTGTATTTTGTGGTTCCAGTCCTGGAAAAGATGGAGAATATGTGAAAGCAGCACAAAACCTGGGTATGGTGCTGGCCGAGAGAAAAATTCATCTAGTCTATGGTGGAAGTAACCGTGGGTTTATAGGGTGTGTGTATATAGCTGTCCATGTAGGAGGATGTCAAGTTTTAGGTATTATTCCTACAGCTCTAGCTGCATCTAACATCGTAGAAAAGACAATTGGGGAAGAGTTTAGGGTTGCATCCATGCATGAGCGCATGGCTAGAATGATGAGCAATGCTGATGCCTTCATTGCCTTACCAGGGGGTTTTGGTACTTTAGAAGAAATTTTTCAAATAGTCTCTTGGGCACAACTAAATATACATCACAAACCGATAGATTTGTTAAATGTTAATCACTTCTTTGATGGTCTGTTGTCTTTCCTTGATCATGCTGTGAAACAAATGTTCATCTCACACTCAGCACGACGAATTCTCATCCCAGCTTTAGATGCTGAGGAGTTAATTGATGCTTTACAAGCATATGTTCATGTACCTGATCCAATCACAGCTCAAATAGAATGGACAACATACCATAGCAGAAAGCGCAAATTGGACTTGGATCTTCATCTGTAACTGTAGCAAGATGTGGACATTGATGTACCAATTTTGAGAACTTAGCATATAGTTGATACTCCCTTGGAGTTTGTAATACATCTTTAAATATTGCTTATGATCTTCTGAACTCTTGAAATATTCTAGTATATTTATTATCAATAATTATAATAACAAATTAATCCAGAGATGGCTTCAATACTCTTTTTTTTAATCAAGTCCATGAATGCAACTGGGCATTTGTCAGACTAAATGACATCACCAAGAACTCATAATGCCATAACGAGTCCTAAAAGAAATTTTTCGAATATCCTCTTCCCTTATCCTCAATTGATGAGATCCAGATATCAAATCAATTCATTTTTTTTTTAAAATGTTGAGCACCTTGTAGCTGGTCAAACATATCATCTATATGAGGTAATGAGTATTTATTTCACATTGTCACTTTATTCAATTATCTATAATCTATGCATAGTCATAGTGATCCATCTTTCTTTTTCACAAATAGAACTGAAGCACTCCAAGTAATAGTACTAGGGTATATAAATCCATAGTCTAACAAGTGTCACAATTGATCTTTCAATTCCTTGAGTTCAGTCAGTACCATTCTATATAGAGGTATAGACACTGGTTGGGTTCCAGGAAGTAAATCAATACCAAATTATATTTTACGTTTTGAGGTAATCCTGGCAATTCTTCAAGAATTATATCAGAAAATTTTTTAACCACTGAAACTTGATTTACACTGATATACTTTATATCAACATCTCTCATCATTGTCAAATATTCTTGACACCTTCCTATAATCACTTATGGGATGTTAAAGCAGAGATTAGATTACTGGGTATCTCACTACGATCCCCTTGTATCAAGAAAAAAAATTCCCCAAGGATATTGAATTTAATCACCTTATAGTGACATTTCAAAATGACATGACATAATGCCAACAAATTCATTCTCAATATCACATCACAGTCTACCATATCTAAACAACCAGGTACAACAGATGTCACATTCAGAAACCATCATATTTGGTATCTGTCTCAATTCCTTAAATTCTTTAAGATGCAAATCTCTTTCACTTTCAAGCTATAATTGATCCATAGATACTTCTTAAGATGTCACAATATTCAATCTATTTTATACTATAAACTTTAACAACTTGGAATAGAAAGGAATTTGAAACCCTATAGAATCCCTCAGCAGCACCTGAAGTATAAATATGTCCAGCTCATATCGATACTAGAGGTCCTACTAAAGAATTCTTTACTCTGATAGTCACAGGAAAACCTAATGCTCTGATACCAACTTGTCACGTCCCTAATTTTAGGGCACGTGAAACACGTATATCATGAACATATATTTTTCATAAACATGAATATCTCAATCATTTATCAAAGAAACAGATACATATAGGTTTTCCCATACAGATACCATATACAAATCAAGTACATATACATCAGAGTACAGCAGAAGCAAGGATCCTGCCTATGACGTTCAGAGCAACTCTAGAGTACATTTATATTACATTTGTAAATACTGAGAGCCAAGAAACAATTTAGGCTCACCACAGAAGTACGACACCTAGTCGATCAAGAAGTTGCAGGACCAAACTCTGGGTCTTTATATGAAAATATGTCAACCACGTGTAGTGAGTTTTACAACTCAGTGAGCAGACAATACCTCCTATAACCTCTTAAGTCAACATATGGATGTACTCTTTATTTTTAAACTTATCACATTGAAAATCACAATTCCGAGATACATCCATATGGGACCCGCATTTTCAAATTTTTTCAGTTCAAATCACATTCGAATATCTGTAACCACATATAATACAATATGGTCTTAAATCAAACTTAATATGCATTAAAAATTCATTCTTTTTATATAATGCTTAAGTATGTCACAATTTTCAATATACTCAATAGATAAACATGGAATGTGAGTTCATCACCCTTCTGCCTCCTCACATTACCATAGTCACAGTCACAATAAGTAATCAGGGAATGTCAGTTCATCACCTTTCTACCTCCTCACATTACCACTGACTACAACTTCAATAGGTCAATAGGGAATGTGAGTTCATCACCCTTCTGCCTCCTCACATTACCACTGTCATCATCACAATAGGTAATCAGGGAATGTGAGTTCATTTCCCTTCTGCCTCCTCACATTACCACTAATACTTCCTTCACAATACCGTCTCAAGCCATATAACCCGTCAATATTCATCAATACATATATATATATATATATATATATATATATATATATATATATATATATATATATATATATATATATATATATATATATAAATGTATATATATAAATGTATAAAAGTGCATATCCATCAAATGCAATGCATAATTATCAAACAATTCGCCATGAGCTTTATGCTTGCCATTCAATCATATTCGGCAACTTATAACTTTACATATCATGCAAAACAGAACTTTCAATCTCAATACATTCCTCTGTCAAAACTTCCCAATCAGGGAATCACATATACATGCCCAAATCCGAGGCAAACATATCACTTTAAAATCAATGTCACATGCATAATATATTTTCTTTGCCATGTAATGCGAAATACATTTAAAAATCGCATGTTCAATGTGTTTCAAAATTCATTTCAAAAGTCATACTCTTCTTGAACTAAATATCATATTTCAGACATTCCAAACCATTTCAGAAACATATGAAAGTATAAATAACATGTAATCATACTCATTTATCAATGTAAAGTTCAAGAAGAGTAAAAAACAAGCCATAGGAAGAATTATCTACTCAAAGGTAAGGGCTCCAGATTGGACAGCCCTAAAATCCTCGTTTCTGGTCCGAATTCGGTAAAATAAACCCCAAAATCGAGTCTAGAAGGTCCAAAAACCTTGAAAATGACTTCGGATTTGCTAGATTTGGCCTCTAGGAGTTTGGTCAATGCAGGTCAAATGTAAGGTACTGTTCATCGCCGAAAAATACTATTCACCTCTGGAATCACTATTCACCACCACTATTTATCGCCAAAAATCACTATTCATCTCCATATAAAAAAATTACCAAATGACCGAAAGAAATACATATCCTAATGTTTATCTAGCTTCTAAATCCATCTACAGAGTCAAATTTCTAATTAGAAGTCTCTAAGTAAGATTTTCAAAACTTACCTTTTACCGAGATTTTTTACTTCAGATCTTCGGCGATTCAACGGTTGATTTGAAAAATTGATCAGTCAATACTGAAATATTTTTTGTCATGAATCCAATAACACTTTCAGTTTTGAGATCGGAAGCCCATAAGCACTCCAAATCGAAAGATAAAGTTATAGGTCACTATTCACTCACTATGCATATTCTTCGATTTTTTCTCGGATCTGATATCGTCGCCCCGGTTTTCGTTTTTCAATTGCCTTTTTTTAATATAATAATAATTATTAAATAATTAATAATAGGATTTTCCTTTATAAAATTTATATAAATTCCATTTTTCATCATAAAATATCTCAAAAATTTCTAAAAATTTTCATTCTCATAAATCTTTAGTTAAACTCTTAAATCATGATTTTTCTTGATAAAAATCGTAATAAAAAAATTTCAAAAAAAAAAATCTCTATTCATATTAAAAGAAAAATATTTCTAAAAATACAACAAAAATTCTTTATAGGCCGATATAATTATTTTAAACTAAACAATAATTATTTTACTTAAAAGTCTTCTTACTTTTAGCAAAACATAATCATTTTTAAGAAAATAAAAATATATTTACTTATAACAGAATACTATTAATTATTGAAAAATAACAATTACGCGCCAAAACGTAAATTTTCATATTCCTTTTATAATTCCTTAATCCATGTAATAAATATACATATTCTACGGTTCTTATCTCTATTTTCAAAATTCTCTCTTTTATTCTAAATTTCCTTTAAATTGAAATTTTTGTTAAATTTTTACGGTTATTACAGAATTTTAAAAAAATATATAAAATATAAGCTTAATAAACAATTTTATGAATAACAGAGATGTTTTAATATAAACTGAAATTAGAATACGTGAATAAAAATTTCAAAAACTTCAGAAAAAATTAATGTAATTTATTTTATAATCACAAGAGGCTTTAATATGTTAAAAGAAATCACAAAAATAACTTGTACGATCTAATAAAGATTTTTATATATATATAAAGTATTGTCATTGTGTTGGTTGTGCTCACAATATCTTAAGGAATCTTATGATATGTACGTTTACAACTTACATAATACAGGTTTGGACTCAATCAAATATCAACCATCATCCTTACAACCAGAGATTCAAGCAAATATGCATTCACTGTGAAATTCTCAAAACCCAAGCTACCTTCAACTATCTTCAAGAGAATTATTGTACTTCATCTTGTATATCAACTATTATGAGTTTTCTTCCATTTCAAGCTCACTGTGATATTCCATTTTTATTTATTTATTATTATGAAGAAATTACCCAAATACCCCTTTTATCTTAGAAGGAAAAGACTAAATTTCCCTTATATAATTTGAAAATGACAACAATACCCCTCCCATTATTTTTATGAATGCACGCTGCTTCAGAAGAAAATTTCCAGCCAGCAAAATGTGCATTTCTCTCCCACCCAAAACCCTACCATTTTCTTCCATTTTGTATGCCATCTTCATCCAAATTTCCAGCCACTCAAGTCCCTTATGTTAAGGCTGGAAATCTACTGCAAAACCCCTAGGAAGTTTGAAGCAATCCATTGATTTTTCAGTTGAAAAATTCTGCTCTGCGATTTACTGTAGCGTGCTCTGCGATTTACTGTAGCAGCAAGGTAAATTCTCAAATTTTTGGTCTTTTTGCTGTTCTATAGAAATTCTGGGCGTAGAATCATGTTAAGGACTTGTTGTACAACTTCTATGCCAATTTTTATAAGTAGAAAACATCATTTGATTACCTAGATCATGGATTTTTACTTCGGTGAATAGTAATATGAACAGTACCGCGCTCAAGAAATTTGATTTTGGATATTCTAGGTTGTAGCGAATGAATTGGAGGTTCAAATAATCCAATAAGTTGTGGGAGTAGTCATTTAAGAATCTATTAGTATGGAAGCTTAAAGTTGGTATATGTATGTGATAGGAATTTTGAAAGTATAAGGAAAATTCTTGAATTTTGGATTATAAGCTAGCTACTAAAGGAATTGGAAATGCATATAAAATTAAAAGTTGGTGTTAGATTGAGAAGTATATAGCTTTAGCCAAATTGATGTAGGAACCAAAAGGTTTGATCTTGAAAGAAATATAAATTTGTATGTGATGAAATATTAGACTTATAGTATGGTAATTATGTTCCATGCAAGAATAATGATTATGTGATGTTGTATCATAGGTCTCGAAGAAAGTCCTAACCAAGTTGGAAGTTCGCTTAATAGCTTGGACATTGGAAGTGAAAGGAAAAAGGGGTTGCCCTCCATGAATCCCTAAAGTGTGAGTGGATATAGTTTACTATAACGCCTTTCTAAATCCCTCTCATGTTCATGCATTTTAAAACAAAATTTTAATTGTGAATAGCATAACTTGAGTTTCATGTTAACATTGATTTATATTCGTAGAAGCCATAGGACATGCAGAATAGACCTCTAATAATCCCTCCTGAGTTTGAGATGAAAATATGGTGTTATGTGACACTTTATTGAAAGTTATAATTGTATTTTTTTTAAATTGTTTCATATGATTTATGTTATACTGATACCTCATTATTTCATGAATATGGTGAAATTGTATTTGGATTTATGTTTGGAATGTGTCTTTGGGACTGAATATCATGATTTGTCTGGACTGGAATAAAACTGTTGTATTTCTAATTTTGGAGAATGAATTTCTATGACGGAACTCTGTCCGATGAATGTCTTGAAATGGAGGGATATATTTATGTCTTAAAAAGAATTTTAACTTCATGTTTTCCAATTTTCTTTTCGTTTTATATTTTTGGTTTATAAAATTTGTTTATTATGGAAGAATCATTGTCAGAAACACTGTTAGCTAGCGACAGAGATAGTTAGCCTTGGTGCACCATGTAACCCAAGCTAGTAAGGGAGTTGCTAGCCCCTTGTGCGAACGGGAACATGAAGATTGAAATGTGAATAAATGTGGAGTTGAGGTATGTCTCCTCCAATAGCCAGTGGCAATTGGCCTGGTTACCTATGATGAGAATGTGATTATTTATTTGTCCCATTGCTGTGTGCTTGGGACAGTCAACATATGAAAATGTTAGGGAGTTGAGGAAAGCTCCTTCCAACCTTATGATATGAATGATGAGAATATGGTGATTTACCCAACCCATTGCTATGTGCTTGGGATAAAACATGTATGTGGTGATTGCCCTTACCAGGCTTCGTGCTTGGGTATAAAAATTATAGTTATGGTTCTACTTTGAGTCCTCATCTACACATTTTATTTTTAAAGAATTAATTTCTTATTTGATTTTGAAATTATTGTTTATTATATTAAATCTCAAGATCTCATAATTTCTCTTAATCAAATTTATTTAGTTTGTTATTTATATTGATTTAGATATGTTATATTCTTGCATACTTTGTATTTATGAAAACTCGTGCGTATGGTCTGTTCTGTTTCAGTTATAGTAAGCTGTATTTGCTCACTGAGTTGCGTAAACTCACCCCCTCATATTTTATGTTTTCAGATAGCATTAAAGAGTCCAACCCGCATCCATCCGAACTTGAATAAAGTAGTAGTTTCAGTGGTGAGCCCAATTGTTCTTAGGGCTCCTTAATATATCTTTTGTAATCTTGTTTATTTTCTTTTGTAATCTAGATTGTGCTCTGATGATCATGGGCAGGATCCTGCTTCTGTTGTGTACTTTATGTGTGTTGGTTAATGTTATCTATATACAAGGACTGTATGACATGAATTAGTAAGAAGATGATTATGTATATAACTGAAATGTTCATTTACGATATTGTGTGCTAGGTTCTAATTGTCTATTTTGTGGCTTACGGTTTAAGGGTCATCCCCTTATGCCGTGCTAGTCATGTATCCCAAATTGGGGTCGTGACACTCACTATGAGCATTTGACCTCCCAAGTCATTGTTTTATATTTAATTTGTTCGTTTAAAATATTAGAGCATTCATATAATTACTTAGTGTAAGACTTTGACCTCCCAAGTCATTGTTATATGCTTTTTGGGATAAAATACTTGAGAGTTCTATAAACTCAAGAGATAATTACACATATTACGTACTCGTAAATATTAATAAAAATAATTCAATCGTAGCCAATTTTGACAAAAGACCCAGAAAAAAGAAATAGAGCCAGAAAATAACACAATCATAGTCAAGTGTACGAAACCTAGTCGGTCTTCTTGACATGTTCGAGAAGAACTATTAAACTTACGAACGCACATTATATTACTTCTAAGTTCTAGCAATACCCTTGACTTCAAGATATTTAATCTAATTTTTTATACGCCAACATGGTTTAATTTATTTAGGAAAAGAAAATCTAATAAAAGTTTCACCATCACTCGCGGAATATTGTAGAAGGATGGTTGTTAAAGGACTGAGTCTCAAAGGAACCTTCAACTCCTCGTTCATACACAAAGCGGGGTTTGAAAATCTAATAAAAATTTCACCATCAATCACAAAATATTGTAAGAGGATGGTTGTTAAGGACTGAGTCTCAAAGGCCGCTTTCAACTCCTCGTTCATACACAAAGCGGTTCCTTTGATAACTACTTTAAAAGCTACAAATCCCATTTGTCTGTGCGTTTATGATTGTTGGATGCGTGAGAGGCTTCGTTTGGAAATGAGTAGTCATCCAAATCAACGGGATCGGGAAGAAAATGTCTCGCGCCCAACCTCTCGTGTTACTAGCTTTAGTTCACGAGTCAGGAGAGCACTATCTGGCACACACAGTACTAGGTTTACTTCACGATTCAACAAGGCATTGACTCATGTTACTAGTCTTAGTTCACGAGTCAGCAGAGCACTGGCTGGCACACACAGTACTAGGTTTACTTCACGATTCAACAAAGCATTGACTCATGTTACTAGGCTTAGTTCACGAGTCAGCAGAGCACTGCAGGCTGGCACACACAGTACTAGGACTCATGTTACTAGGCTTAGTTCACGAGTCAGCAGAGCACTGCAGGCTGGCACACACAGTACTAGGACTCATGTTACTAGGCTTAGTTCACGAGTCAGCAGAGCACTGCAGGCTGGCACACACAGTACTAGGACTCATGTTACTAGGCTTAGTTCACGAGTCAGCAGAGCACTGGCTGGCACACACAGTACTACGTTTACTTCACGATTCAACAGAGCATCGACTCGTGTTACTAGCTTTAGTTCACGACTCAGGAGAGTACTGACTGGCACACACAGTACTAGGTTTACTTCACGATTCAATGCACCCCCAACTGGCACAAGAGTTTCTAATTTTTCTCGGAGAGTGAATACTGGAAGTTTCCGGAATGCAACCCGCCGCTGGCACAACAGATCTAATTTTCGACGGTGAAGCGTGTTACCTGTGCACCAAAAGTTAATACAGGAGTTCCTATTTCTGCTTCAAAGGTGAATACTACGAGTGTTAAGTATGAACCTATTAGAAGTTTCTATTTATGTGAGGCTTGATCTTTTGTATTGCTTTCCTTCGGTTTTTTCTTCCTTTCGCCTGGAATATGTCTAATGTGGGGCTTTCACTATTCTGTCAGATGTGGGTTTTGTTCTGTTTTAATATATGCTTTGTGCAATTTAAAGGAAATTGAAAATTTTCATCCTAGTTTATACTCATGATTGCAATTTTCTTCCCTATATATCAATATTAATTAATTTGGGTTCATCTCATTCGCCAACCTTAAATTAAATATGCTCAACCAACCATGTGCTCTACAGTAAAAAAAAATTAACCTCAATAAACTAATTGATAAACATATAAACATATTAAAAATATGAAGAGAAATTGACGAAGGACATTTCATTTAAAGTATTATAACAACAACAACAACAACAACTAATTTTTTTTATTAAGTAGATCGGTTACATTAATTAAACTATTCTACAGTAGTCTATTATAAATAAAATCAATTGATAAATTATTAATTATTAAATATTTATTAATAGTTTTAAATTTTTTTTTCTCTACCTTTAACTATTGGATTTAAGATTTAGGGTTAAATATTTATTAATGAAATCAATTGATAGATTATTAATTATTAAATATTTATTAATAGTTTCACTTTTTTTTCCTCTACCTCTAACTATCGAGTTACTCTCTATTTGATATACTCTTTTTAATAAAATTTCTGTACGCTTTTTTGACATATGGTCAAACCACTTTAAACGAAATTTCACCATCTTTTTCAAAATATGTGTTATCTTAACTTTATCTCTAATACACTCATTTCTAATCATATATCTTCTAATGTGTTCACATATTTAACGTAACATTCTCATATCTACTATATTAAATTTATCTTTATGTTGTCTTTTAATCCCAACCGAACCGAACCGCTTTTTATCTGTTCGGTTTGGTTGAGGCTCAAAAATTGAATCGAACCGAATCGTGAACACCCTTAATTTTTACATGAGTTTTATCAGTAACGTGAAAGTTATGAGATTCACTCTCTATTAAAATAATAGGATTGACAGAATTAATGTGAAAGTTCAAGCACTTGCTTTCCGAAGTTGAAACTTAGAGGAGTCTGCATGCCAACTGCCCAAAGCTGAAGGGCTTTATGTGCGTTTTTCCCTAAATTATATGCAAAATTGTTCACTGAATATCCGGTTCCTCACATTGAAACACTCCTATATTCATTTAAGCTGAATCATGGCTGCAGCACAGTTTAGGCACCGAACTGTAAGCACATAAAAGGTTTAGAATAATCATGTAAGACTCTAAGAAAGAAAATGCCTCCCTTAACTATCTCTGACACATGTTTAAGAGATAGCATTATTGGCATTAATGGTAGGAGTTTACAAACTAGACGAGACATCTATCATTATTCTGGGCATCATACTGTATAAGCCAATGAAGTAAAAAAGCAATTCCCAAAACTTGAAGGTAGTAAAATCAACAACTACTATTATAATGATGCACGCCCATTTGGGCAAGCATAGCATAATTGAGTGTAAATAATAAAGAATATAACAGTACGCATATATGCTCTACATTCCTTCGCAAATAATAAAGATCGCACATATAAAACGTTTATCAAATAAAAAATTGATAATCACAAACCTTACCTCTTGCAAACCATATTGATTTATTAGTCATGAACAAAAATATTAAAATGGAATGTTAGTATTTTACTCGCATGCACCGCTGAGAATCAACTAGTTCTAAGATGGCCATAATGGAAGGGTTATGCAAAATTAGAGTTTGATTTACATAAATTAATGAAAACTTACATGAGGTATCGTTTAAGAACATATGAATTTCCATTAATGATTATTAATTATCTCCTAAATTAAAAGCTCTAATTTTATTGAGAATAACCTGGTTTATTTGATTTTTTTTATTATGTGACCGGAATTAAAGTTCCGCACAAATGGATCAAGGGGTTTTAGGCATTTGTTGGGGTATCAATTATCACTTCAGGGAGGGGTATCTTTTGCTCTGAGCTTATTGCTCACTGTTTCTCCAATAACCAGCTTCTTCTCTCAAATCTCCCACTTTATGACCAAAACCGCATGCTTCACAACGACGCTATGCTTTGTTAAATAGGCATTAGTGATGTAATGATGGATTTGAACAATGGTAATATCAATGACATAGTAAGATGTTAGTAATGTTGGATTTTTGGGGGTATAATTTCTAGTTTGAATTTTGTGTTAAATTTGTCTTTTTTTTTACTTTAAATATTAATAGAGATGAAAAACACGGTGGACGACTATATATTTATTTTAAAGTATTTTATATTTAATTTGTTTGTTTAAAATATTAGAGCGTTCAAATAATTACTTAGTGTAAGACTTTGACCTCCCAAGTCATTGTTATATGCTTTTTGGGATAAAATACTTGAGAGTTCTATAAACTCAAGAGATAATTACACATATTACGTACTCGTAAATATTAATAAAAATAATTCAACCATAGCCAATTTTGACAAAAGACCCAGAAAAAAAGAAATAGAGCCAGAAAATAACACAATCATAGTCAAGTGTACGAAACCTAGTCGGTCTTCTTGACATGTTCGAGAAGAACTATTAAACTTACGAACGCACAATATATTACTTCTAAGTTCTAGCAATACCCTTGACTTCAAGATATTTAATCTAATTTTTTATACGCCAACATGGTTTAACTTATTTAGGAAAAGAAAATCTAATAAAAGTTTCACCATCACTCGCGGAATATTGTAGAAGGATGGTTGTTAAAGGACTGAGTCTCAAAGGAACCTTCAACTCCTCGTTCATACACAAAGCGGGGTTTGAAAATCTAATAAAAATTTCACCATCAATCACAAAATATTGTAAGAGGATGGTTGTTAAGGACTGAGTCTCAAAGGCCGCTTTCAACTCCTCGTTCATACACAAAGCGGTTCCTTTGATAACTACTTTAAAAGCTACAAATCCCATTTGTCTGTGCGTTTATGATTGTTGGATGCTGATGAAACGTAAATATGCAAAGTAAAACAAAACCCTATCTTTCCATTATGCTCGTGAAGAGTTTATGTACATTGTGTGGGTATAAGAGTTACAACTGAAAGGCTAAAACTACGGATAAGATAAACATGTATGTGAACGTTTGAATGTTTAAAAATAAGTTAGGAAACCCTATCTCTATCACGCCCCCGCAAGATAGGCGTGCCATCAAGAACGCCAATCTTGGAGCGAAGAAGACAAAACTGAGAAGTGGGGAGAGGTTTTGTAAGAAGATCTGCCAGTTGATCTTTGGAGGAGACATGGATAACTTGGAGCTGATTGGACGCGACACGTTCCCGAACAAAGTGATAGTCTAGGGCAATGTGCTTCATACGAGAGTGAAACACCGGGTTTGCACAAAGATAAGTGACCCCAATATTGTCACAGCGAATGATGGGAGTGGAAGGAGGAGAAATACCAAGCTCCTGAAGTAAATGAAGTAGCCATGTGAGTTCAGATGTAGTGGAAGCAACTGCACGATATTCAGCCTCTGTTGATGATCGGGCAACGGATCTTTGCTTCTTAGAAGACCAAGAAACAGCATTAGGTCCAATGAATACCAGGTGTCCTGATGTGGAAGTGCGGTCATCTGGATTGCCAGCCCAGTCCGCATCCGAGTAGGCATGAAGTTGAAGCATGGACGTAGGAGATAGATGGAGACCAAAATGAATGGTGGATTTTAAATACCTCAGGATGCGTTTGACAGCTTGGAGATGCAGTGTAGAAGGACAGTGCATGAATTGAGCACACTTGTTGACAGCAAATCCTATGTCTGGGCGTGTCATAGAGAGGTATTGAAGACCACCTACGATGCTTCGATAGTCAGTGGCATTAACTGGAGGGGAGCCATCATGAAGCTTGAGAGTAACCGAAGTGGACATGGGAGTGTTTGTGCCCTTAGCATCGGTCATTGAGGTCTTCTCCAAGAGATCCCTGATGTACTTATGTTGGGATAAGAAAAGTCCATTGGCATGTGGAATGAACTCAATGCCAAGGAAGTAGGTGGGTGGGCCAAGATCTTTGAGTGAGAACTTGGCAACCAAGGCGGTGCAGAAGGTATTCAAGAATGTAGGTTGATTGCCGGTGAGGAGGAGGTCATCCACATAGACAAGAAAATATGCTATAATACCATGCGATCGATATATAAATAAAGACCCATCTGAGTGAGAGTTGGTGAAGCCATAGGATAATAAAAATTGTGCAAGTTCATGATACCAAGCTCGGGGAGCTTGTTTTAATCCATAGATCGCCTTCTGGAGTTTGCAAACATGATTAGGGTAGAGAGGATCAACATGACCGGGAGGCTGACTCATGTATACTTCATCAAGAAGGGTGCCTTGAAGGAAGGCATTATTAACATCCATGTGTTTGAGAGGCCACCTGTGATGGAGAGCAATGGTGAGAACAGATCGGATGGTTGGAGGCTTGACAACAGGGCTAAAAGTGTCGGTGTAGTCCAGGCCATTGCGTTGGTGGAAACCTTTGGCCACCAACCTAGCTTTGTAGCGTTCAACCTCACTTGTAGGGAGCCTTTTGATTTTGTAGATCCATTTACAGCCTATGACATTGGCTGAGGATGGCTTGGGAACGAGGATCCAGGTGCCATTTATGAGCAGTGCATTGAATTCGTGAGACATGGCGAGGCGCCAGTCATGATGTTTCAGGGCTTGTGTGAGACAAGTAGGTTCAGTAGTAGGGGGAAGGGGATGTTTGGATATGGTGAGGTTGAAAGGAATTTTAGGTTTGAAGATATTATTTTTAGATCGGGTGATAATTGGGGTACGTGGAGGAGCTGGAAGTTGAGAAGTAATGAGGGAGGATGTTGGATGGGAGGAAGAGGAGTGATCGGGTGGAAAGGTTTCTGATGAGGAGGATTGAGGTGTTGAGGAGGATATGGGGGATGTATGTGGAAGAGAGGGAGGAGATGGGGGAATGGAAGGAGAGGAGAGATTGGAGGTGTTAGGAGGATCTTGGTTGGAGGAGTTGAGGAGGACAGGATGGTGGTTAGAGGAAAGAGGAGGATTTGGAGGGGAGGGGGTGAGACGGGGAAAGTGAAAGTGGAAACTGAAGGAGAAGTAGGAGAGTGGGTATCTGGGAAGGGAAGGGAAGAGGTGGGAGAGGGATGGAGGTAAGGAAAAAAATGTTCAAAGAATTGAACGTGACGTGAGACATAGAGTCGTGAGTGAGTGTAGTCATAGCAGAGGTAAGCATGGTGGTTGTGGGAGTAGCCTAGGAAGATGCAAGGAGATGAACGAGAGCAGAGCTTATTTGATGAGTAGGGACGAAGCCACGGGTAGCATAGGCAGCCAAACACGCGAAGGGAGGTGTAGGTTGGAGGACGTTGAAAAAGGAGATGGTAGGGAGAGGACATATGAAGTATTGGAGTAGGAAGACGGTTTATCAAATAATTGGCAGTGAGGAAGGCAAATGACCAGAAGGTGGAGGGTAGGCCAGCTTGATGAAGGAGTGCTAATCCAGTTTCGACGAGATGCCGGTGTTTGCACTCTGCTAAGCCATTTCTTTCAGGGGTGTAAGGTGGAGAGGTAAAGAAAGAGATGCCAGATTGGGCAAGGAAAGGTTTGAGTTTGAGGAATTCTCCTCCATTGTCCGAGTGAAATGAGCGTATAGGGAGATTAAAGAAATTTTCGACAACTTGTTTGAATTGAGTGAAAATTTTAAGCACATCTGATTTGAGGGCAATGGGATAGAGCCAAGAGTAACGTGTATAATGATCAATAAAAACCACGTAATATCTATATTGATCAATAGAGATTGAGGGTGCAGGACCCCATACATCTGCAGAAATACATTCAAGTGGTGCTGAAGTACGTAAACTAGAAATGGAAAAAGGAGTCTTGTGACTCTTATTGCATGCACATGAATTACATATAGATAAACTCTTAGGAATGGAGAGGTGAGAGGCAGCTGCAATGTGATGGAGGACCCGAGAGTGAGGATGACCCAGTCGAAGATGCCAGATGGAAGGAGATGAGGTGCGTTTGAGAGACAGTGCTCGAGGAGATGTGAGAGTGGTGCAAATGGATGCGGGAATAGGATAGGTGTTGAAGTTACTCGGCCCTTGGAGAAGACACGCCCCCGTGTTGAGATCCTTCACACGAAAAGAGTTGGGTAAGAATTCAATGGAAGTGTGATTAGTTTTACAGAATTGGGAAACCGAAATGAGATTTTGAGTGATGGAAGGAACACAGTGCACATGATTAAGTTTAAACATAGAAGAAGGAGAGGAAATGGTAGAAGAACCTGTGTAAGAGATAGGTAAACCTGCACCGTTGCCAACCTGCATGGTGTCGGACCCTGCATATGGAGTTTTGTGGGTGAGGTTGTTGGGATCATGGGTGACATGATGAGAGGCTCCTGTGTCTAGAAGCCATGTTTGAGGGTTGAGTGAGGGAGGTGTGTAGGTAAAGTTGGCTTGGGGAGTGCGATGGGGTCGAAGGTGGGGAAAAAATTTGTAGCATTTGGAGGCAAGGTGACCAGGTTTGGAACATAGTTGGCAGTTGATGGAAGAATTAGGATAGGAAGAGGCTGGTGTGGGAAGTAGGGGTCGAGGTGAATATGTAGGTGATCGGCGTTTAAAGGGTGGATAGGTTTTGTGAGTAGGGTTTGCGGTGAGGGGAATGGGAGAGTGAGTAAGGTCATCTTTCTTCATGTAGGTTTCAAAATCCACTAATTTATCCCGAAGCTCTAGGAATGATATGGGAGTGTCACGAGCACGAAGAGGGCCAGAGATATCTTTAAAGTCAGGGCCAAGTCCATTTAAGGCATAGATAACTAAGTCAAGGTCATCAATGGGGTTGGATATTAGGGCAATTTCTTCAGCTAGGTTTTTGAGATGTTGAAGATATGTGGTAATAGGTTGGGTACCTTTGGTGGCTGTTGAGAGTTTTTCCTTGAGTGACATGAGACGTGATCTAGAGTGATTGGCAAAGAGTGTTTTAAGATGGTCCCAGGCGTCTTTGGATGTTTTAGGATTGCCTAAAAGTTTCAGAACATCGGGTTCAAGGGAGGCAACGATAGCATGAAGGATAAGTTTGTCTTGTCTGGTCCAAAGGTTGAATTCAGGATTAGAGATTGGTGTGTTTTGGGAGAGTATAGTGGGTGGAGGGCAAGGATGAGTGCCATCTACGTAGGATATGAGATTATGGCCAAAAAGTAATGCATCAATGAGAGTTCTCCAGGAAGAATAGTTATCGTGATTGAGTTTGAGTGGAATGTGGGCGGAAGTGAAAGAGATCAACGTCGAAGTTAGAGGTGGAGGAGCTTGAGGATTGTATGGAGGTTGATTATGTGAGGAGGATGAATCTGACATGGCTGAGGTGGGAAAGATAATATTTACCATGGAAAGTGCTGTTAAGCGATGTGCTCTGATACCATGATGAAACGTAAATATGCAAAGTAAAACAAAACCCTATCTTTCCAGTATGCTCGTGAAGAGTTTATGTACATTGTGTGGGTATAAGAGTTACAACTGAAAGGCTAAAACTACGGATAAGATAAACATGTATGTGAACGTTTGAATGTTTAAAAATAAGTTAGGAAACCCTATCTCTATCAGATGCGTGAGAGGCTTCGTTTGGAAATGAGTAGTCATCCAAATCAACGGGATCGGGAAGAAAATGTCTCGCGCCCAACCTCTCGTGTTACTAGCTTTAGTTCACGAGTCAGGAGAGCACTATCTGCCACACACAGTACTAGGTTTACTTCACGATTCAACAAAGCATTGACTCATGTTACTAGGTTTAGTTCACGAGTCAGGAGAGCACTGACTGGCACAACTGGCACAAGAGTTTCTAATTTTTCTCGGAGAGTGAATACTGGAAGTTTCCGGAATGCAACCCGCCGCTGGCACAACAGATCTAATTTTCGACAGTGAAGCGTGTTACCTGTGCACCAAAAGTTAATACAGGAGTTCCTATTTCTGCTTCAAAGGTGAATTCTACGAGTGTTAAGTATGCACCTATTAGAAGTTTCTATTTATGTGAGGCTTGATCTTTTGTATTGCTTTCCTTCGATTTTTTCTTCCTTTCGCCTGGAATATGTCTAATGTGGGGCTTTCACTATTCTGTCAGATGTGGGTTTTGTTCTGTTTTAATATATGCTTTGTGCAATTTAAAGGAAATTGAAAATTTTCATCCTAGTTTATACTCATGATTGCAATTTTCTTCCCTATCAATATTAATTAATTTGGGTTCATCTCATTCGCCAACCTTAAATTAAATATGCTCAACGAACCATGTGTTCTACAGTAAAAAAAATTAACCTCAATAAACTAATTGATAAACATATAAACATATTAAAAATATGAAGAGAGATTGACGAAGGACATTTCATTTAAAGTATTATAACAACAACAATAATTAATTTTTTTATTAAGTAAATCGGTCATATTAATCAAATTATACTACAGAAGTCTATTATAAATAAAATTAATAGATAAATTATTAAATATTTATTAATAATTTTAACTTTTTTTTCTCTACCTTTAACTATTGGATTTAAGATTTAGGGTTAAATATTTATTAATGAAATCAATTGATAGATTATTAATTATTAAATATTTATTAATAGTTTCACTTTTGTTTTCTTCATCTACCTCTAACTATCGAGTTATTCTCTATTTAATATACTCTTTTCAATAAAATTTCTGTAGATTTTTTTCACATATGGTCAAACCACTTTAAATGAAATTTCACCATTTTTAAAAAAATATGTGCTATCTTAACTTTTTCTCTAATGCACTCATTTCTAATCATATCTCTTCTAATGTGTTCACGTATCTAACGTAACATTCTCATATTTACGATATTAAATTTATCTTTATGTTATCTTTTAATCGCTCAATATTTATTACAATATAATATAGTAGATCTTATAATTGTATAATAAAAAAAAATTATTTTGTTTATATTTATATATTCAAGTCTATATAAAAAAATAAAAGTTATATTAAATTTAAGACAGTTAACGAAAATGTGAGCATTTAGAATATTAGAACACTCAATAATTTCATAGAGAAAGACTTTGACTCCTAAATCGTGCTAACATGATGTGGGAGATGAACATACCTGATGAAGAACTGAAATCCATTGCTGAAGAGAAAAAGAGAGGATTACAACTTGCAATGCCCTAGCCCTCAGAGAGAATATGAAACCTGTCTGTAATTTATGAAGGGAGGAAGCACCCTTTATATAGAAGTTCAAAATTAGGGTTTCAAGATTAAAATAATATTTTAATCCTGTCTCTCTTTAGTCAGTATTGTGATAGGAAATTCACTGACTACGTAACGGGCTGCAAGTTGGGGCCTCTACCCAACGGGTTTGTCAGTAATTAATCTGACCTATCACAGATTATTTACATTTAACCAGGTCCCAATCCATTATAAGTTTAGTGCTGGGTCAAGACTGATTGCTTAATTTAATTCTGTGTTTGGACTAATTTATTAATTAATGATAATCCACATAAATTAATTCAACAATCTCCCACTTGGATAGCATTAATCAATTATTAGGACAAATAACAGAATAACAAAATTTCAGAAAATATTAAGTAATCAGTATACACTAAACACCAACAAAATTCAGAAGTGAAACATTAACACAAGATCATTGAATCCGATAGGGAAACAAATGATATATTCAATCATAAATAATGTCTCAACATCTGAATATAATGGAATACATAAATGGACTTTAACCATTCAAAGATGTCAATATTATGTCAAAAAGTGTCTCTTAAAGACACAACTCAGACTCCCACTAGACCAAGGCATCATCAAAAGTTTTAACAAGACCCATATGAGTTACATGATTTCGAAATACTCCTATGAGTAGGCCTTTGGTCAATGGATCCGCAAGCATATGTTCACCAGGAATGTGAACCACACGAGTCTAAGATTCAGAAATCTTCTCTAACAAACAGGAGCTTAACATCAAAGTGTTTAGTACGACTGGAATTTCTGTGATTTTGAGAGAAGCATACAGCAGACGAGCTATCGCAGTAAATGGTTAGAGGTCGTGATATAGAATCAACAAGATGCATGTCAGATATCAGTTTCCTCAACCATATGGCCTGACAAGTGGCCTCATAACAAACGACATACTCTGCTTCCATAGTTGAGGTAGCTGTGAGTGTCTGTTTGACACTCTTCCACGAAACAGCTTCTCCAGACATCATAAAGATGTATCCAGAAGTGGATTTACGATCATCCACACAAGATGCATAGTCTGAATCCGTGTACCCCACAATTTCAAATGGATCAGACTTTCTAAAGGTCAACATGTTTTGTACCTTGCAGGTATCTCATGACCTTCTTTGCAGCTCTCCAATGATCCTTGCCAGGATCACTCAAGTATCTACCAAGCACACTGATAGCAAATGCTATGTCCGGACGAGTGTATACCTGAGCATACATTAAGCTGCCAACAGCAGAAGCATATGGAATACTGCCCATCTCAGTCCTCTCAACATCGTTTTGAGGACACTGTGATTTGGACAACCTTTCACCTTTCTGAATAGGTGCAGCACAAGGAGTACAAGAATGCATATTAAACCTTTTCAGTACTCGATCAATATAGGTTGCCTGAGACAAACCAAGAATGCCATGAAACCTATCATGATGGATTTGAATCCAAAAAACGAAGGAGGCCTCTCCAAGGTCTTTTATATCAAAGTGGCATGAGAGCATATGTTTTGTCTCATTCAGAAAACTCACAGAGTTGTTGGCTAGAAGGATGTCATCAACATAGAGCACAAGAATGATAAAATTGCTCTCATCAAATTTCTGATAAATGCATTGATCTGAAACATTTTCAATGAACCCAAGTGAGGTGACAACCTCATCAAACTTCAGATACCACTGCTTAGAAGTTTGTTTCAGCTCATAGATGGATTGATTCAATTTGCACACTAAGTGCTCTTTTCCTAATTCAACAGAACCATCTGGCTGAATCATATAAACTTCTTCATACAAGCTTCCATTCAGAAACGCAATTTTGACATCCATCTGGCCAAGTTCGAGATCAAATTGAGCAACAAGGGCCATAACAACTCTAAAAGCATCCTTTGTAGATACTGGTGAGAAGGTTTCTGTGTAATCAATACCTTCTCTCTCATTTTAGCCCTTGGCTACAAGTCTGGTCTTATATCTTTCAATTTCACCAGCTGCCCCTCGTTTGGTCTTAAAGACCCATTTACAACCAACTGGTTTACACCCTTATGGTAATTCAACAAGTTTCCAAACATGGTTGCGATACATGGAGGTTACCTCATCAGTCATGGACTTCAACCAATCAGACGAATAAGAGATTGACATTGCTTCTTTAAAAGAAACAAGATCTGTGTCATCAACAACATCTGATTCGTACTCCTGCAAATAAACAATGTAATCATCGGGAATTGCTGGTCTACGCATTCTCTAAGACCGTCTCAACTGAATGACTGGTTTCTCAAAATTGTCTATAGGTAATTCCTCATTACTATCAACTGGGTTCTGAATAACTTCATTTCTATCAGATTGATCAACTACTGATAGAGGTGACAAAATAGCCATAGGCAAAATTGTATTTTTTCGCGCAGATCAATAGTCCTAGGTACTTGGCTTCCACTATCCAAGTCATCCTCAAAATAAAATCTCGATCAGATTTGATGACTCTGGTAGTGTGAGTAGGGCAATAGAATATGCAACCTCTTGATCCTATACAGTACCCAATAAATAATCCACTAATGGTTCTTGAATCAAGTTTCTTGAGTTGAGGATTATATGGTCTCACTTCCGCTTTACAGCCCCATACATGAAAGTGCCTTAAGCTGGGCTTCTTACCAGAGAATAATTCATAAGGTGTCTTTGATACAACCTTACTTGGAACTTGATTGAGAATGTATGCCGCAGTCTTCAAGGCATCATCCCACAAAAATTCTGGCAAGGATGAGTGACTGATCATACTCCTGACTATATCCATCAAAGTTCGGTTACGTCTTTCTGCAACTCCATTTTGCTGAGGGGTGCCAGGCATTGTATACTGAGTCTCTATACCATGCTCTTGCAAGAATAGAGCGAATGGCCCAAGATTTTAGCCTGCTTCAGTGTACCTTCCATAATACTCGCCTCCCCTGTCTGATCTGACACATTTGATAGTCAAACCAGTTTTCAACTCAACTGCCCTTTTGAAAGTTTTAAAAGGTTTCCAATGATTCAGATTTCTCAATATCTAGTAATGTGAGACTTTGTTCGCATTCCTACCTACCAATAATTCTCCCCTCGAACAAAGGATCACACATTCTGGCCTTTACAATATTCCCTCTCCTTGAACGGTACTCTCATTCCTTTGTTCGATATGGCAATATAACAACCTCTCCCCTCGAATGACATTTTCCTTCTTAAGAATTGCAAGCAGTCCTTAGGACTCCGTATTGAGATGGGAGAATTTTAGAATGCGCCACACTAAATAACTCTCTCTCAAATCAATATTATAGGACTTCAGCTTGTTGAAATAATTCACAAGTTTCATAATGTGTTTTCGGACACATGACACTCCATCATAACGAGTAGTGTCCAACAAAGACAAGTAATAGGTCTTTTGGGTCTTATCAAATTTCTTAAATTTCTCTTCAACAGCTTTCAAGAATTCAATAGCTATATCATTATCTTGAATGCTCTGTCCGATGGTCTTATCCATAATGTTCTTCATCACCATCAGACATAATTTGTTGGAGTCATACCATTTTATATGGTAAGTTTTCTCAGTAGCAGTAGAATTTACAGCAAGATCTACCGATCTTGTCTTCCTAAGACCCAAATCTTCTTTGGCCAAAACCAAATGTGTCCAGGGACTCTTTTTAGTCGTTATAATTAGTCTCATTAAGAGTTTTCACTGATAATAGTTGCATGGGTACAAAAGCTGAGGGAACATAATAGGAAGCATTAATTATGTGTGTGCAACATAATTATAAGACAAGGTTTCCTTCAAAACTCAGCTTATACAACTATATTCACAAGATTGTTTATCATAATCCCGCCTAAGGGACCCGAATTACAATAAACCAAGAAAACTCATAGCATACCACAAATTTGGCTCATAGAAGGACTAACACAAGAATGTACTCAATATCTCCATACCGATAGGGTACAACAGATATTGAAACATTAAATATATTTACTGCTAACAAATTCATAGTAAATTATATCAATACAAAATAAATTTTGATAATGTCACACCGATAGGGCATGTCCATTACCAAATTATATATATACATTTAAATTATAAAAAAATTCAAATTATTTGATCCCATAAAGTTTTGCATAACTATACTCACGATAGGCAAGTTCATAATTATACAAAACAACATTATATTTGCAGCCATATAATAATCCATCATTGCATAATTTACAAAACACATCAATTTAATATAAGATGTATTTAATTCACAAGATTTTGTATAATTATGCTCACAATAGGCAAACTCATAATTATACAAAATAACAACATAACTTCTGGTTTTTAACAATATAACATTGCATATTCTACAAAATTACAACAATTTAATGCAAAATATATTGTTTTAATTCAAGATTAAGATTCAAAATTTATTGTATGATCACCACATGTTACCAGAGAGAGTACCCAACATATATATGTCACAAATATAAAAAATAACATATACAAAATTTTTCGGGTTCAGAAGCCGAGAGTACAGTATATTTTTACACTGTATAAATTTATAAAAATTCATAAAATATATTTCCAGGAGCCCAAAAATTTTCAACAAATCACTAAAAATTGTAACGCGGCGCGTGGAGTAGAACTGCCAAAAAATGGGAAACCAAAAGGTGGTGCGTGACTGTCACGCACTACCACGCTCTATCCCTGCGCGTGGGCATGACCGAGAGACGCTATTCAGCGTCTCCCTCCTCCAGCCGGGTCTGAAACCGGGTCAAACGACCCGGTTTCAACCCGCGAAGAACCCGATTGTATATCTCGATTTTTACTCAACGATTCCACCTGATTTTCGAGTATGTTGGGCGTATGATTATGGGAAATAATAATCACAAACAAATTTCGAGTTTCATGGAGTATAAATCGCAGATCGGGCCTCGAAATTCTGAAGAAAAAACGCGCCATATAGATTTGCTTATTCGCTCGGTTTGAAGCAGATTCAAACCACGATTTTCATATATTATCATCATGTGATCATTCTAAACATAATCCCTCTTTCAATTTTGGATTTTACAGGACAAAATGAAAGATCCCAAATCTGAGTTTAAATCCGCAAAAATAGGTTCAATTTCATGCAATTTTCCTTGATTTCTTCAGCAATTGATGATACAGATAATTAATCTAACATCAGATAAAGCAAAATCCGAAATCAATTTGTTCAATATATGCTAAAAAACGCAGCCAACAAAATTAGGGTTTTTCTTTAGCATACAATTCATCAGATCCATCCTAACCAAATGCTCTGATACCAATTGCTAACATGATGTGGGAGATGAACATACATGATGAAGAAGTGAAATCCATTGCTGAAGAGAAAAAGAGAGGATTACAACTTGCAATGCCCTAGCCCTCAGAGAGAATATGAAACCTGTCTGTAACTTATGAAGGGAGGAAGCACCCTTTATATAGAAGTTCAAAATTAGGGTTTCAGGATTAAAATAATATTTTAATCCTGTCTCTCTTTAATCAGTATTGTGATAGGAAACTCACTGGGGCTGTAAGTTGGGGCCTCTACCCAACGGGCTTGTCAGTAATTAATCTGACCTATCACATATTATTTACATTTAACCAGGTCCCAATCCATTATAAGTTTAGTGCTGGGTCAAGATTGATTACTTAATTTAATTCTGTATTTGGACTAATTTATTAATTAATGCTAATCCACATAAATTAATTCAACAAATCATTGTTATATGGTGGCTTTTTGGTAATCAGCTTGGATGTGTTACGCTTTTAATCTTTCTAGCTGTGATTTCTCCGGAAGACAGAAAGGTCTGATTAATGGTTGTCCATATATCTTACATGCGCGATCTTCTTCCGAATATTATAATTTGGCTGAAGATGTGCCCCCTCTTTTTCTTTTTTGTGACTTTGGAGAGTGCTTCGATAATTAAGCAAATATTTGTAGCTCCGAAGTCTGAAATACTCACAACTCACAACATTTATATACATAAACAATGAAGGAAGGAAAAAAATAAAATGGTACTGTCCATTTGATTTTGTTTGAAATCGCTTTTTAATTATAATTAATTAATTTTAAATAGGTATTTTAAAATATATTTGTATAAAAATTATATTTAACTTAAAATTAAATACTCGTTATGCATTCGAATATTAATTACGCTATTGTAATTCTGTGACAGCGATAAAAGGATATGCAACCTTAGAATATATATATATATATATATATATATATATATATATATATATATATATATATATATATATATATATATATATATATATATATATATATATATATATATATTGAATTCATTTTTAATATTTTATAAATAATTTTTTAGTTCTTAAAATTAATTCTGTTAACAAAATCAATAGAAACTGTTTAATCTAAATAAACTTGTATTCTAGAAAACTTCATCTCTAAAAAGAATTTCTAGATGATTTGACAGTTACATTGCGACCATAAATGCCACTAATAGGTATGTTGGGAAGGGGAGGGAAGTTAACGGAGAAAAAAAAAGGAAATTTTTTTTTGTTTAATTTAAATAAAGAGAGTCAAAAAAAAATTTAGTCCGATTTATAAAAAAATAAAATAAAATAATTATTATAGTTATTTAATTTTAAAATAATATGAGAAAAATAATTGAATGCAAATATGAGAGAAAAAAAAGATAATTTCCCCTATACAGAAGTAATGTGCTGCTGCTACGTCTTCAGTAACATAAAGTCATAAGCCAATGTGCATGGACCGTGCTGTTTCAAAATTGACTTGAACTTTTTAAGTGTATATATGAAATTATGCACAACAGGATTGCTTTTGCATATTTGTTATAAATCTATAAAACCACGCAATGGACAACAGAATTAGTTCTTTATCTTCCAGTGACTATTTGTAACATCTCGATTCCCATATTTTTCTCATATTTGAAACTATCAGACAAAATATAATTATGAAGTAAATCATAGTTTCTCATATTTGTGATTTCTCGGGGCGTATGTGCCTTTAACCTTTTGGTTTTACTTGGTAAAATAGTTGTTTAAAAGATTGGCATAATGTCTACGCTCAATATTAATTAATTTGGGTTAATCCCATACGCCAACCTTAAACTAAATATGCTAAACCAACCATGTGCTCTACAATAAAAAAAATTAACCATATTGAACTAATGATAAACATATAAATATAACTTACATGGGCGATCTTCTTCCGAATATTATAATTTGGCTGAAGAAGTGCCCCCTCGCTGTGTAACTTTGATGAGTGCTTTAATAAATAAACAAATATTTGTAACACCGAAGTCCGAAATACTCACAACACACAACATTATACACCTAGCTAAACAGTGAAAGAAGGAAAAATAAAATGGTACTGTCCATTTAATTTTGTTTGAAATCATTTTTTAATTAAGATAAATTAATGTTCAACAGATATTAATATTGGTAATATTTTAAAATATATTTGTATAATTATTATACTTATCTTAAAAATAAATTCTCCCCATGCATTCGAATATTAATTACTCTATTGCAATTTTCCCAGTGTTAAAAGGATATGCAACCTTAGAATATATTTTTTAGTTCTTAGAACTAATTTGGCTAACAAAATCAATAGAATATGTTTGATCCAAATACACATGATATTTAACCTATTAAACTATGTATTCAAATAGCTGATTCAATCAAAAACTTATCTGTCACTCCAAAATGTCGGTGTTTGGCAATTCTATCTAGGTTAATTAAGTTAAAACTCACCACTAAAGATGAAATGATCAGATGCTGTCATTTCAAAATAATAACAAAACTTTTGGCTGGGTTACCTATTTAGACAGATAACTCAATAGATTGAACAACATGTATGTCCATATTAGCATTTGTCCTTTCTTTTTACAGAGTTACTCTAAGGACTAAAAAAGAATGATTATAAAATTTTAGAAATGTATTAGAACAAAAAAAAATTAAACACTAAATCGAATTTCAATGTAAATATAAGGGAGTAAGGTAAAAAAAATTAACTAAACAATTTAATTTTTATATATCATTTTGATTTCAACAATAACTTTAAAATACTAAAATTATTCAAGATACAAGTGAACATATTTTTGATAATAAAACTATTAATTGTTTTTAACATTCGCATGATTATCGTATTGAAATTTAGATAATAAAAAAATAATATATGACGGTTAAGTAATTATATAACTAACTACAACGGATTGAATTATACATAGAAGACAAACTAATTCTGGTCCAAACAATATGGGGATAAAGTGCTAATTTACCAGTTAAATAAAAAAGTAAAATATTATTTTGATTTTTAAAAGATATTAATACCACCAGATTAATCCTTTAAAAATATTTGACATAATTTTAGTTTTAACATTTTAAACCATACAGCATTTTAGTCTTCAACGTTAGATTTTTTATAAAAAAAAAAAAGGTGAACAAAGTTGTTTATATTATGTAAATTAACTTTGTTCAATATTAATTATCAATCGTTCATGTGGACGGTTAAAAGTTAAAACCTAAATAAAAATAAAAAACAATTTTTGAAAAAAAATCTGAGAACAAAGTTAGTCTTGGTTCATAAACAATTGACCCTAATTTTATTTTTAAAAAAAACAATGTGATTTGCTTCTATTTAACTCTTAACAATTTACATCAACATAAAAAATGATCGGAGATAAACAAATTTAGTCTACATAAACAACTATTTTAACATATTCTCAAAAGGAATTGATTTCGGTGACTAAAATAATGTATTTTTTAAAAAAATTAAAACTAAAATAATAATAATAAATATATTTAAAAGACTAACCTTCATGCTACCAGCATCTTTCAACAACTAAATAGTGATTTACTCTAAACAAAATGTAAAAATAAAGTTTTTTTCTTTTTAAGAATTAGTTATGGGAGAGTAGTTTATATATATATATATATAAAGTTGTCTCTAAAATTAAAATTTTGAGTTCAAATATTAGTTGGAATGGAATGAACAAGGAAAAAGAAAAAGATCGAAATAGCTACCATTTTACTAACAAGTAAATTTTAAAACATGATAAATATGTCTTCTACCTTGTATGAATTATACGGAAATCAGAACAACAGTAAAATAAATAAATAAGCAAATATCAACAAATTTACTTAAACTACAAAAAAATTTTACAAATGGGAAAATATTTATGGAGGTGTTTCGTAAAATTTTTTGTTTTTATGAATTATATTTTTTGAAAAATATAATTGATAGAAATAATAATTGTTGATAATGTATAAAATATATTTAGTTGACCGTTAATATTGATAAAAAATTTTAAATAAAATTTTTTTAAAAATATTTATATTTTTATATCTAGTTGTACTTAAGTTTTTTTAAGAATCTTCGTGCATTTTTTAAAAATATCCCTTATATATTATTTTTAAATTTGTTATTTTAAACAAAAAATAAAACAAAATGAAAGACAACTATAATTGCCATCCAAAGGTGCTCTACTTTAAACTAAGAAAGAAAAAAAATACAATTATTTAGGACAAAAAATGTGTAAAGTTTTAAAAAATATATCATGTGATATCTAAAAGAACAACTTGAAGTACAGCTTTAAAAAATAGCATCTATTTTGGGGAGAGATGCTTCCAAAGAAAGTGAGAGATGAAATTGAAGTGGTTTTTTGATATAAGTGGAGGCTATAATTGTTATTTTATTTTATAAAAAACATTCCTACTTCTATGGGAATTCCACCCCGCTACCCATGGCTTTATTTTCGTGAGAATCTAATTCAAGAAACTATTTTCAAGAATTGAAATTTCTTAAAAATAATATTTTAAATTTTAATACTAAGTATAGAAATCTTATATTCTTAAATTAATATTTTTTAAAATTTTAAATAAAATCTTCAACGAAACGTCCCATGTCTTAATATCGCCGCAGAGAATAAGGATGGAAAAATTTGTGCTCCGCTGCAAGAAATGGAAATGAGGACAAGGAGACGAGGAGCAAAGAAAACTTGCCTCCGCCGTATCTGTTGTCATCCCTACTTCCCTAATTTTATTGAAAAGTTGAAATTTATAATCAAATCCTTAAACTAAGCGATTTTGCTCTGTTGTCTCACTTTCAATTCCCCCACTCACTACTTCTATTGAGAAGCTGAAATTTATAAGCAAAAGGTTGGAAGGGCACGACCACACAACTAAATTGAAAGCGAGTTGGCTTCGGTTGGTTATTTCGTTTTCTCACTGCTATGTAGAACAACAGGGATTTTCCTCCAAAGGTCAAAGCTCTTTGACATTTATACAGTTGGAGTTGGACCGTAGATTTTCAAATAAATTCGGTTTAAAAGAATTAATCTAATTATAAAAATATATATAAATATATCAAATATTAAATCTTTTTTATTGATTTAATTTATAAATCTTTTATAAACCGAATTTACTAAGTATTTCTCAATAATTGTGTTCCAGTGGAGGTCGCTGCTTTATCTGCCTGCCTACTATAAAAGCATTCCGTAAAGACTATATTATTACCTACCAAGTGACCCCATGTCGGTCACTGTTGTAGTGGTTCTTTCTCTTTTAATTGGTGTTTTAATGATCATTATGACTATTAGTTCCAGTTAAAACTAACAATTGTTTCTATCTAAATCCAGCAATGTCTTTCAGGAAAAAGTTTGGAGGAGCATACACATGATTATATATATGGGTATATAGAAGAAATGTTCAATTATGCTCAAATAAGGGCTCTAGAGATATAATAATATCAAGGAAGGCTTGACACTACAAGAAAAGTGAGGGATGACCAAGGAATTTTAACGACGGTCAAAACAAACCGTCGCCAACCCCGTCATTAACGACGGTTTCATAACCGTCGTTAAAATTAATAATTTAACGATGGTTTAAGTAAAACCATCATTAAATAGAGACGGTCCAGACTGAACCGTCATAATATATCTCGAGTTTAGGATAATAAAAAAAATTACGAAATTTAACGACGATTTTTACAAAACCGTCGTTAACTAACGACGGTTACATACTAACTAACGACGGTTAGTATAAAACCGTCGTGGAATTTCTAACGTTCGGAATTCGAATCGTTACTCGGGATGTGTGTAATTTAACGATGGTTTTCATGAAAACCGTCGTTAAACCTACACTTAACAACGGTTTTCATTTTAACCGTCGTTAAACCCACTTAACGACGGTTTATGGTTGGTTTAATGACCGTTAGTAACCGTCGTTAAACCACGCGGTCATTTATAAATTCGCCTTCTCTCTTCATTTTCATTACGAACACTTTCAGTTTCAGTTTTTTTGGTATAAAATACATCAGCTGAAATTTTTTATTGTAATCTACGAGTTGTGGTATTGTGGTCTACTTTGTGACTTGTTTTTATTTTTCTCAAGGTATGTTATTTATTTTTATTATTATATTTGACTATTTTTTTTATATATTGTATATTGTATTTTTTTTTGTAAAGATCTTGTGGCAACACTCCGATTTCTATGCGTTATTTATTTGGAATCATTTTGAAGGTATGAAATTTAATTATTTTTATTTTAAATAAATTTATTTCAAATTATTGTATGTTATAATGTGATAATATTAGATATTTTATGTACTTCATATTTATTTTAAAAATATATTTTACATTGTGATGTACATGTATGAATAAATTTTAAAATTTTTGTTACTTTTGCAATGTTTATAATGTTTAATATTATAATATATTATGTCCGTTAAAAATATGTAGGAGGTAATTTATTTTTTAATAATGCTGAAATATTAGATTTAATTATTTTTGAAGTAAAATATTTGTATTTAATATTAGAAAGAATTTATAAAAATAAAAAATAGAGATCTTAAGACGGTATTGATGGAATAATATGAAAAAATTATCAAATACACATAGTTAAAAATAAAATGTTAATAAAAATTACAAGTAGGTTTTAAAAAATGAAAACAAATATATATAATAACATAAATTTAGTAGATGAATTGAAGTGTAATTGATGATGTAAAATAATAGATTTCAATAAATAGACAGAGTGAGTATTAAAAAAAATTAAAAAAATTGTGACATTACTTTAAAAATATACGTATGTTTTAATATAAGTTTAACAAATATATATAATATTATAAATTTAGTATAAAATGATAGTAAATTCATTTTTAAATATAAGTTATTTAGTGTTTAAAAAATATAATTAAAATTGATGCAAATAAATCAAAAATAGTTAATATATTGATAAACGTGTTTAAATAATATACATAAATTAGTAATAGTCAAATTTTGCTACAATTTTTTTTAAAATATTAAAATATTTGCTTAGATTATGAGGTAAAATAATAAATGTTAGTAAATAGAAGAAATTAGTATTAAGAATTGGTTTAAAAAAATTAAAACACTAATTTAAAAATACACGTAGTTTTAAAAAAATGAAAACAAATATATATAACAACATAATTTTAATAAAAAATAATAGTGCAGTAAGTTTTAATGCATTATGTTCTTACACTAGATTCTCTATTAAATAGCTAGCAATATCTTAAATGTAATTGAATAGAATTATTCTTGAATATATGGCACTTATATGGGGCACTGCTTTTACTTTTTCAGATAGGGAATTGAAATTTCAATTTCCTATATGAGTTCGTTAGAAATTTTACCATGTAAATACTTTAATTGAAATCATAGTGGCAAATACAAAATCATAATTTAATTTTTTGCTGCTAGTGACTGTTCTTCCCAAAAAATTCAAATTCGTAGAGATTCGATCATGAAACTCATCCTTTAAATTAATGACATTATGAGATTGAAATAAAATTGGCACATGACCAAAGACTTTATCAATGGCACTGTTTCAAAAGTTAGAATTTTTGTTCTTAGATTCGTAGAGATATTTCAAGTGTTTTATTTCATATTATGCAAGCCAATGGCATCATTTATCCCACTTTCATAAGGTGCGACAAGTCTTGTCAATGAAATCAATAAATTTCATGCATCTAAGTTTGCATCATAAATTTCTTAAGATCAAATATGTATATTATTTCTCTATTTTTCACTCTCTCTTAAATAACTCTCTTAAACTCTTTAGGATCAAGATTCTTTATTTATAGCGAATCAAGGACGAGGATTTTTTATTCAGTGCTTTATTAAATGTCAATTATCATCAAATTTGTTAAATATTTTTTACACATAAAGCATTTTAAACCTCTTCAAAATGTGCTGTGTTTTATGCACAATCAATTGCAAATACCTTCCCATATAAAATAGTCATGTTTTCTTTCAGTTCAGAGTCAGAGTTATTTAGGTTAATTGTTATCTAAATTCATAATTATTTCAGATATGGATAAATCTTAGATCAATAAACCTCGACAATCAATAGAGTACCTGAATGGTTTAGATGGATTTTTGGAATTCGCAAATGCCAACTCTGGTGTCGAAGGTAGAATAATATGTCCATGCCCAAAGTATAGATTCAAGAAATGACAACTCATCGAGGTCGTGTGCCAACACTTGATCGTCAAACCATTTTTGGAGGGATACAATTTTTAGAGTTTGCATAGAGAAATGATTACAGAAGAACTTGTTGCAGGACATGCTATAATGCCAATTGAGGTCCCATAACCCATAGTTCGAGATGACCTTGTGCAGAGGATAGTCCGTGATGCATTCGGGATTCAACCCGAAAATGATAGTATCGATTCTGTGGATATGTCAGTTCCACAGTTAGTAGAAAGGATGGATGATAGTGTCAAAGATTTTTATGAGTTTCTGAAAGATGGTCAACAACCACTCTATGAAGGGTGTAAAAAGTATTCTAAATTGTCTTTTTTGGTGAAGTTGTATCACATCAAGTGTTTGTGCGGGCTAAGCGACAAAACAATGTCGATGGTATTTGAATTGCTTGTCGATGTATTCCCATATGCCAAGATTCCGCCTTCATTTTACGAGGCTAAAAAAGTCTTTAATAAGTTAGGGTTGAACTACAAGAAAATTCATGTATGTCAGAATGATTGTATGTTATACTGGGGTGAGCATGAAAGTAGAGAAACTTGTTGTAAATACTCCGCACCAAGGTGAAAACCAAAACAGAAGGGGAAGAAGCAAAAAAATGTGCCTAATAAAATTCTTAGATACTTTCCAGTTAAGCCAAGATTGTAGAGGTTGTTCATGTCTTTTAAAACTGCTGAATTTATGAGGTGGCATTATGAAGACAAAATTTCTGATGGCATCATGAGGCATCCAAAAGATTCTGAGGCATGGAAGAGATTTGATCTTCTAAATCCTCAATTTGCATCAGATCCGAGGAATGTTCGTTTGGGCCTTGCAATGGATAGTTTCAATCTATTTGGAAACATATCTACAAGTTACAGTATATGGCCAGTTGTGCTGATTCCGTATAATCTTCCTCCTTGAATGTCTATGAAACAGAGTTCATTCATGTTGTCAATGATAATTCTAGGGAAAAAAGTACCGGGGAATGATATAGATGTATTTTTACAACCACTAATTGAGGAGTTGAAGAGTTGAAGGAGTTATGAGCTGAAGGTGTTAAGACGTACGATGCATTTAGCAAAAAAATGTTCAATATGTATGCAACTCTTTTGTGGACAATTAGTGATTTTTTTTGCCTTAGATATTTATCAGGCTGGAATACTTATATTGGATTAGCCTGTCCGTACTGTAACTTTGACTCCACTCCAATCTGTCTCCCTCACAGTTGGAAGTGGTGTTTTATGGGATATCACCGCTTTCTATTTTTGGGTCATAAATTTAGGATGGCCCGCAATAGGTTTGACAGAAAAGTGAAAAGAAGAAACCCTCCTTTGCAACTGAGTGGCATAGACATTTTAAGACAAGTCGATGATATTGAAGTTGTCTTTGGCAAAAATGTGGAAACTGCTGTTGGGACTCAACAACGGCTATCCCGAGGTCAGGGTTTGATTGATGCTGGGACTTAACAATGGCATAAAAAAAGTATATTTTTCAAACTTCTATATTTGATCAATAATATGTTGTGTCATAATCTTGACGTCATGCATATTGAGAAAAATGTCTGCTATAACATCATTTACACTTTACTTAATGATTCTAGCTATTCAAAGGATCACATAAATACGCGAAAAGACTTAAAGGAGTTTGGTGTGAGGTCTGAGTTATGGCCAGATAATAACGGTAAATATCCACCTGCTTTCTTCACATTGACAAATGCAGGAAAGGAAGTCTTTCTCAAAACACTTAAGAATGTATCTGTACCTGACGGTTATTTCAGTAATATTTCCAGATGTACTGACGTAAGATATTGTAAGATCGAAGGACTAAAAAGTCACGACTATCACATCCTTATGGAACAATTGTTACCGTTAGCCATAAGAAAAACACTTCCCAAGCCGATATCTGCAGTTCTGATCGAGTTCTGTTCATTCTTCCGACAAATTTGTTCTAGAGTTTTGAATGTTAATGAACTTGATCAACTTCAAAATTGTATCATTATGACGTTGTGCCATCTTGCAATGTTATTCCCGCTGTCTTTCTTTACTGTCATGGTGCACTTGACTGTACATTTGATCATGGAAGCGAAGTTAGGAGAACCAGTCCAATATTGTTGGATGTATCCCATCGAAAGGTAAAAAATGAAAAACACATAATTCAGATTTCTTTCATTATTGTTAATCCAATTTTATTCATTTAATCTATGTTGTCTAGATACTTGAGTAAATTTAAATCTTTCATGCAGAATAGATCAAGGCCAGAAGGTTCAATAGCAGAGTTGTATGTTGCAGAAGAAGTTTTATTATTCTGTTCCAGGTACATAGATGGTGTTGACGCTGTCTTCAATCGTCCTCCTCGTGTGGATGATCTACCCGATATTGGGACGTTTGATAGGGGTTTGTTCCCACCAATAGGAAGACCAGTTGGTGGGTTTGAATATTTCACACTTTCTCCCCAGGAAAAATTGTAGGCCCATCGGCATGTCTTAACAAACTGCAAAGAAGTTGATCCTTATTTACAGTAAGTTAACTCACACTTAGCTACATTTGCATACAATTTTTTGTCTTGTGTAGCATTAAGTGTATAGACAATGTTTACTCAACAGGGAATTTAAAAACTAGGTGCGGCATAATTTAAGAAGTCGGACACGAGCATTTACTGAGATAGATAAAAAAGTCCACAGGAAATTTGTCTCGTGGTTTTCGTGTTATGTAAGTATTTCAACATGGTCACATTTCATTAATATGTCAAATATACGTACAACTCATCATTTATTTGTTTTACAAATCGCAATTGATGATGTTGAATCGTAGTGTGCTGATTTAAAATTTCTTGCACTTGGTCCACTAAATAGAGCACATCAATACAGTGTTTACAATGTAAATGGATTCAAATTTTGAACTTTAGAGCAAGACCAAGGGATGACATCTCAAAATAGTGGAGTTTACGGTACTTTCGAGACGAGGAGTTATGCAAGTAGTAGTGACAGGAACATGCAATTTGGTGGCATCCCGTATTACAAAAAACTATTTGACATTATTGAGTTAAACTACCACAGCCATTTTACAGTCACATTATTTAAGTGTATGTAGGCCAACACAACTACAACAAGAGGAATTGCAATTGATGAATTCGGGGTGACATCGGTTGATTTTTCTCTGTTGATTCATACAGGTGAAAATGATGATGACGAGCCATACATCCAGGCATCTGAGGCTCATCAAGTGTACTATGTACAAGAAGAGCTAGACAAAAACTGGAGTATAGTGATGCATTTGAAACCCCGTGACTTATACGAGATGGGTGATGAAGATGAAAATCTTATATACGAGAGCAATCCGTTACAAACGCAAAATTTAGAAAGATTGTTTCCAGAAGAAGTTAATTTATGTTTGTTACGGTATTAGTTTTGTTGTTGCTGCCTATTTACATATATTTTAGACTACTTACAATTACTGTACTATTTTATTTATTTTTATAACTTTTATTAGGCAAAGTTCATTTTGTAATTGTTTTATGCGGTGACTAATCTTATTAATTTCATTTTGGCAGGAACGGTGACGATGAAGAAGGCTAGATCACTCTACACGGGCATGGCAGGCGCGTCTAGTTCTCACACTACCACGCCTCGCATGGCAATCAGCCCACTATGGAGTCTGACATCGTTCTCTCTCGAGGAGGAGAGTCAAAGGCTGTCGCGTCATCAATCCCTGGTAGCGACTCCCGTCCACTGGATTCACAGGGCATCCCCTGCACACTCCTCCCACCTGACGCTCAGGCATCGGATGACGATTATGCCTTCGATTTTGAAGTGATTTTTATCGGTGTGGAGGAGGAGCATCAGCCCGGTGAGCAGGAGCGCAGACGCAGGAGGAGTTGGACAGTTAATGTAGTCGGTGAGTATTGTAAACACTTTATTCGCTTAATAATTTTGTCATAGTAACATAATATATAATTGTCTATATTATGACAAACAGGACCGGGCAAGTGACGTCGAGATAGTTGACTGTCCACGACGTATGGGCCCTATCTTAGGGGTTAAAGGTGGTTGTCCAGTTCAACGACAACCACCAGCCTATCGGAGATAGTGGAAGTTTGCTCGGTGTCTTTCTCAACACTATCGGGGATAACTTTTGATTATTCTCAATCTCCTACAGGGACTGGAGGAGCATTCTTCAACAGTCGAAGATGAATGTCTTCGTAAACAACGTTCAGGTATGAAAACATATATCTTTTGTAATTAATTATATTTATTTATAATTTATGTGCAATTCATGTGTAACTAATGTTTTACTTTCGTTTACAGACACATTTTAATGTGACGAGTCTACACAAAAAACTGATCATGCATGCCCTAGGAGCGAAGTGGAGAACCGCACGATACAATTTATCTTGCCTAGCGTATGATGGTACGAAGACCAGAGATCAATTGCGGAGTGAAGTTCCGACAAGCATCCCACCTAATCAATGGACAACTTTCATAAACTATCGCCTTGACGCAAAGTTTAGGGTAAGTTGTGTATATTAATATATTTATAAAATTTAACTTTTAAATATTGTGACTAATTAATTTCTCTATGTGATTAATTAGGATGTGGCTGCGAAGAATAAACAGAACAGAAGACAACTGACAATGCCACACACCATTGGATCCAAGCGTCTTGCGCGTAAAAAGGCGGAGATGGTAAGTTTAAATCCATAAATATCTTTTTTTAAATGTTAAGAAGACTATAATTTATATAATCATAAATTGATTAATTATTTTAAATTTCAGGAGGCTGATCTTGGTGGTCCGGTGACTCGTGGTGATGTATGGACAACAGCTCATAAAAGAGCTGACGAATCAAACATCAACAACAAAGCTCGGGCTGTTGCGGTAAGTAATAAAATTTTATCAACCGTACGTGGGTAATTATTTAATTTTAGATAATATTTAATATTATTAATTGTCTGTTATTGGATGTTAGGAAAAAATTGTTTCAATCCAGTAGGAGGACAGCTCATCTCAAGAGCTCTCGACAGCTGATTCGCTTACGAGAGCTCTTGGCACTAGGGAGCACTTCAACCGCGTTTGAGGATTTGAGTTGGGTGTTTTTCCATCTCAAGTCTTCAGTCGTGGCTCGCCTGGGTCGAGCTCACAGTCTGGGCCGTCATACCACGACTTAAAAAATGAGGTGGAGTGCCTGAAGGCAGCTATGCATGAGCGGGACGTCGAGCAGTAGCGACGAGACGCTGAGCTCGCAGCACGACAGGCACAAATGGAGGCTGCTATGGCATTCCTGCTACAAAAATTTCAGAGTCAGCTGCCACCTGAAATTGCAGGACTTCATAGTCCCGGACCCAGGATAATCTTTTAATACATAAAAATTGTTGGTATAATTTTGCTTACTTTGAAAACGCTAAAAATTCTAACAAAAAAATTTTATTTTTTAGGACCCTAGTGACCGTCGTAGTGGGCATCAGCGTGATCAGCATCCGCAGGATCCAAGAACATGATTTAGTTATTATAGTCTGTATATGTAATTTTGTTATGTTCGTGACTATTATTTTTTTGTACATATTTTTTATTTATATATAGATTCATTATAATTCAATAATTTATGTATATTTAATATGCAGTTAAATATTAATAAATTTTAAAATTATTTTTTAAATTATTTTAAAATTTACATGTTTAATTATTATATAATAGATAAAAATGTATCTAAATTAAATTATAGAATATTAAAAATATAAATTAATTTCTATTATGCATAATAATTTAATAATAAAAAATTTTAATCATAATTAGTATTTATGAATAACAAAAAAAATTATATTTTAAATTAAAAATAAAATTATTATAAAAAAATAAATTAATTTTATTAATTAAAAAATTTTTAAAAAAATTATCAGTTTAATGACAGTTTATAAACCGTCGTTATACTAGGTTTTATGACAGTTTTAAAACCGTCATAACAACAGTTGTTCTCACGGTTGACTAAAATCGTAGCTATACTCAAGGATCTACGATGGTTTTAAAACTGTCATTAAATGGCATAACGACAGTCAAAACCGTCATTATGCCCACTTAAAAACCGCCGTAAAATTTCGCTTTTCTTGTAGTGTGAAAAGGCTCCAACTATCAAATAATGCTTAAATCATTTTCTAAATAATAGTGTTAACCTAAAATTTTGTCTCAAGAGATATTCAAATAAATTCTACAGTCTTATTGAGAAAGATGAATGTAATTTACTTTACCACCACAAGAGGCTTTAATATGTTAAAAGAAATCATAAAAATAATTTGTACATCTAAGATGATTTTTTTTATAAAGTGTTGTCATTGTGTTGATTGTGCTCACAATAGTTATATCTAAATGAACTCAAGTCAAATTAAATCTTGTATTATGATATATACGTTTACAACTAACAAGGAAATATCAAGTTACATATATTATACAGGTTTGGATTGAATCAAATCATCAACCATCAACCTTACAACCAGAGAGTCAAGCAAATGTGCATTCACTATGAAATTTTCAAAACCCAAGCTATCTTCAACTATCTTGAAGAGAATTATTGTACTTCATCTTGTATATCAACTATTAGGAGTTTGCTTCCATTTGAAACTCACTATGAGCATTTTATTTTATTCTTCTTATGAGAAATACTCACTACAACAAATTAGATTTTCAATGACCACTTTTTAGTGACGACTTAAAAAGTCGTCACTAAAAATTACTTTCAATGACGACTTTTACATATTGTCACTAAATGTATCATAATTTAGTGACGACCTTGAATGGTCGTCACAAAAGGCTGAATGCTACAGCACTCTATCCCTAAAAATCACCCGGGTTGAAAGCTAAAACACTTTATACCAAAAAAAAAACTAAAACACTTTCTATTCCTAAAAATCACCAGGGATTTTTATTCCTTCTCCCGCGTTCTAGCACTTTCGCTGGTAAACTTCCCAACTCATCTTGCAAAAGTAGCTCGCGAACTTCTTCCTTCTCCCGTGCTTCTCAGACTTTCCCTCCGGCCACTCTGTCAAAAAGGTTGTTCCTTCTCCCATGCTTCTCAGATTTTCTTCCTAACTCAGTAAGTTCCCTCCGGCCACTCTGTCAAACTGTGCTTTGGTTCTCAATTTCTCTACTTCTATGTCGGTTTCTCCCGTACTTGCAAAATTAATTCCTTCTCTCTTTCACACTGTCAGAGCTCTCTAAGAAATTGTTCTCCCGTACTTGAAAAATCATCGAGCTTGGTGAGAGAACCCCACGAAGAAAGAAGTTTTATTTTCACCATCGCAGAACTGCGGGCTACTTCCTTCCACCGTCGGAGAGTCCTTCATGAAGTGCTTGAGGTTTTGCTTTTTCCATTTTCTATATTTTGTCATTCAATTTGGGGTTTTGCTTTTCGTTTGGAATGGATGCTCTGTAGGGATTCAATTAGGGAGTTTTGCATCTTTGCTAACGTTGTAAGCTTGGTTTACAATTTCACGATGGGAATGGCAAGCTTTGTAATCTAGTGTTGTAAACTTTGTAAGCTTGGATTTAATCTATCAAGTGGTTCACGGTGGGAATATTATTCTAAAATAGATTAACATAGGATCTGTAATAATTGGATTTGAATCCTCTGTACTTCCTATTTACCTTTCCTATATTCTAAAATGAACAGTCTTGTATATATGGAATAACTGATTTGACTATTTCATGACAATCTTGCAGAGTGGCTTTTGCTCGATTGTAGTCAGGTGAACGTTACCTCTGAAGTTCTTATTCTTATAGGTTTTCCTTATTACTTGTCTTGTCTATTTAGGTTTTCTTGCAATTGTTTAATTTGGTTTTCTACTTGATATCTAGTGTTTGTTTGTTTTATTAAGTTGATGAGTACTTGCCTTCACTAACCATTTCCCCAAGTACCCAGTTCCCCCAACTATTAGGACTCTGCTCTTCTCCATGTTTTTTTCTCCATCTTTACCTTATTCTAGTTGTGATTGTTCTTCCTGGTTTAATCTATATATATTAACTTGATCTTGATGTCTTGGAGTGTACACATAGTTTGAATTATTAATATTTTTCATTCCACACGTGGTAGTTTAGCTTGGGAGATATACAATTTGCTGCAGTTTATGATTATGTATCTGAAGTCATAGGGGAAATAAATTAAGTGATTGAATTTATTGAGCAACTTGGATTTAATTGGTGGATGAAGATTGGAAATAAATTGAACGATTGAATTTAGTTTTCATTCAACTTGAATTTATTGAGCAGTTTGAATTTATTGTTGCAATTGGCTTCTATTGGTGGATGAAGAACAAATTAAGAGGGAGATTTTCGAATGCCTTTGACATAAGATATGATGACTTTATAAAAGTCATGATATCCTATAATGAAGTTCATTGCTATCTCATAATGTGCATGTGAAAGTAAATCATAATGATAACTTGAATAAAGATTGAATTTTTTTTATCAATATAGAAAATTTGACTATTTCTTTAAAGAAATGATAATTGTTATATTTATATCCTTTTATGGATATATAAATAAATCTAAAAAAAAGTAATTTTATAGTGACAGTGGACAAAATAACCTATCATACTTCCAATTATGTGCCCCTAGACCTTCGCCTTCCAATTATGTGAAAGGCATAAATTATTTAAAGTGTCACTTTCTGTTTTGCATTCACAGCCATATGGGGAAAAACTTGCTGTAGTGTTTCAAGGTTTTCCCAGCTTGCTTCCTCTCTAGCCTTTCCTTTCTATTCCACCAGAACCTGTTGGCGAGGCAAGGCATATTGGATCACACTTCTCTTGTCAATAATTACAGCATGAATAGGGTCAAAGAGCAGGGGTTTCTCAGGCAAGGACACAGCAAATTGTGCCTTGTCACCCTTGAATTCCTTCAATAAAGAGATGTGAAGCACAGGGTGTATCCTGCTGTCAAGGGGCAATTCTAGTTGATAAGCTACTTTTCCAACTCTGGCCACAATTTGATAAGGCCCATAATATCTTTTAGCTAACTTGTAATTCATTCTCCTAGCTAGAGATTGTTGTTTATAGTGATGAAGCTTGAGTAACACCCATTGCCCCACGCAGTTCTTTCTGCCTTCTTTTTTTATTAGCCAGTGCTGCATCCTCTGTTGGGCTTGTTGGAGGTTAGCCATGAGTTGCTGTGGCAATTGTTCCCTTCTTTGTAGATCTTGATCAAGGTCTCTAATAGTTGACTTACCCAAAGTATAGCCTAGAATAGGACTGGGATTCCTCCCATGTAAGGATTGGAAAGGAGTCATCCCAATAGCTGAGTGAAAAGAGGTGGTGTACCATAATTCTGCCCACACCAAATATGAGTACTAGTTGTGGGGTTGATTAAAAGCAAAGTCTCTGAGGTACTGCTCCAGGCTCTTGTTAAGAATCTCTGATTGTCCATTAGTTTATGGGTGACATGCTACACTGTACAGCAAGGTGGTTGCATTATTTTACAGCAGTTGTTTCCAAAACTAACTGAGGAATAAAGAATCTCTATATGAGACAACAGTTCTTAGGAACCGTGTATTGATGTTTGGTTTTTGATGATTGGATATTGATGTTGATGGTTGGTTTTTTATGATTGAATATTGTTGTTCATGGTTGGTTTTTGATGACTGGATATTGCTGTTGATGGTTGGTTTTTGATGACTGGATATTGATGTTGATGGTTGGTTTTTTATGATTGGATATTGCTGTTGATGGTTGGTTTTTGATGACTGGATATTGCTGTTGATGGTTGGTTTTTGATGACTGGATATTGATGTTGATGGTTGGTTTTTTATGATTGGATATTGATGTTGATGGTTGGTTTTTTATGATTGGATATTGCTGTTGATGGTTGGTTTTCGATGACTGGATATTACTGTTGATGGTTGGTTTTTTATGATTGGATATTGTTGTTGATAGCATGTTTTTTATGATTGGATATTGCTGTTGATAGGAGGTTTTTTATGAATGGATATTGCTGTTGATGAGAGGGTTTTTATAAATGGATATTGCTCTTGATGGCTGATTTTTTATGATAGGATATTACTTTTGATAGTTAGTTTTTTATGATTGGATATTGCTATACATATCCTTATTGATTAGGTCTAAAAATATAATACCGACTGACTTACCTCTAATCTGGGGAACAATTTATTTACTCTTTGTTAGTATGGTTCATATTTGAGAGTTCAATATCAAACTGAATATTGTCTTCCTGTCTGGTTACTGGAATGTTTATGTTGTGAATCCCAATCCTTACTGGAATGTTTATATTTGGACACTGGATTTGGCCTAGGCATGTTCTTACTGAGTAATCAAGAATTGTTGCCATCCTAACCATGTTCTTACTGAGTAATCAAGAATTGTTGCCATCCTAACCATGTTCTTACTTAGTTCTTTATTATTCTTTGTATTGGAGTTGGCCTAGGCATGTCCCTAAAAGCATTTTTCATCTCTTGAGGAGCTTCTTCTGAGTTCAAGGCAATGTTGGTTTTATATATCTTACTTAATTGCTATGTTTTTTTCCCATTTCATTTGAGCTTGATTGACATACTTATTAAGTGTCATGTGATATTAATTTTGTTGAATTTGAAAATATTTAATATTTTCATAATTTTTTTCATGTTAGAAGTATTTATTTATTTTCTTACATTAAATTTGTCAAGTTATATACTAATTTATTACTATGATATGAACAGGGACAAATTCCACTGGGCTTTATGGGTAGTGCTGCACCAAGTTCTGCAAATAATGAAATACCAACGTCACCCAGAGAGCCACCAAGTTAATTACTTGTAATTTGTTGATATTCTACTATGTATATTATTTTCTATTAACAAACATGTTGAATCACTCTTGAGAATTATGTATATCGTTTGAAATTATATATAGAATTTTATTGTTCTTGCTCATCTTGACTTTTATTCCTATAACATTGTTTTATTCAAATGGCAAATAAAAATATTTTAATATATATATATATATATATATAAAAATTCAGTGGCGACATTAAAATTCATTCTGTGACGATATAAGTCGTCACTAATTATAAAATTAAACATTCAGTGACGACTTATGTCGTCACTATAAAGACATGTTTCAGTGACGACTTTAGTCGTCACTGAAACATGTTTTTAGTGACGACTTTGGTCGTCACTAATTATAAAATTAAACATTCAGTGACGACCAAAGTCGTCACTAAAGACATGTTTCAGTGACGACTAAAGAAGTCGTCATTGAAACATGTTGTTAGTGACGACTTTGGTCATCACTAAAAGATAAAAGATATTTTCAGTGACGATTATCAGAGTCGTCACTGAAAATATACTTTCTGTGACGACTAAAGTCGTCACTGAATATAAACCTTAAACCCTGAAATATATTTTTAGTGACCACTTTGGTCGTCACTAAAAGATAAAAGATATTTTCAGTGACGATTATCATAGTCGTCACTGAAAATATACTTTCTGTGACGACTAAAGTCGTCACTGAATATAAACCATAAACCCCGAAGCATGTTTTTAGTGACGACTTTGGTCGTCACTAAAAGACACTTTCAGTGACGATTATCAGAGTCGTCACTGAAAATATACTTTCTGTGACGACTAAAGTCGTCACTGAATATAAAGTTTCAGTGACGACCTTGAATTTCGTCACTGAATGTCAGGTTTCAGTGACGAATAATGATTTTTAGCGACAAAACCAGGGTTATTCAGTGGCGACCAAGTCGTCACTGAAAGTTGTTTTCAGTGACGACTTGTTTAGGTCGTCACTAATACTTTCAGCGAAGGGTTTTTCAGCGACCAATTGGTGACGACCAAAAGTCGTCACTGAATGTTTTCAGTGACGAAATTTGGACATTCAGTGACGACTTTTGTCGCCACTGAAGCCCTGTTTTGTTGTAGTGACTCCACCTAAATAATTGAGATTGGGTCGGACTCTAAGAAAATTACTTGAGGGAGGAGGCTCCATATTTTTCAACTATAATATAAATAGCATGCAAGTATAATCATACGGATAAGAAAAATCCGTCATATCATTCTAATATCTAATTTGTTAATTTAAGTACCAGCTCGAAACAAATCTTTCCTTTTAATTCAATTATCACTACGTTAATTCAAAATATTCAAAGCTTCAATAGAACTAGGCCCAGCCCCAGCTAGAAGCCAACAAAGTAAGGACTTTAGGTCTCTTAAAAAAATTATTTTTTAATAATTATTTTTTTAAAAAAATACTTTTAGAATTTGAAGAGTTTTCATTTTTCCAATACATTTACTTTTCCAATTTTCAAGCCACGTTTTATTTTTTTTACTTTTCCAATACATCACTCATTTCCTTTTTTGTGGATCCAAAGAGATGGAAAGGTGAGACTTTTCAAAACCAAAACCCTACTCTTATTTTTTTTTCGGATGCCAACACCGAAGAATTTGTTAGCCACGTTTTATTTTTTATTTTTCCAATACATCACTTGTTTACTTTTTTGTGGGTCCAACGAGATGGAAAGGTGAATTTCAAAACCCTTTTGGATACCAGCGTCGAAAGCTTGTTATGTTGCATTGCCAGCGCCGAAGTTTTCTATTTGGTGTGCTACTATTCGGTGTAAAATATTGCATTTGGCTCAACAAGCAAGCATCTAAATCAGAAGAATTTTTTTGACAATCAAGTTCTATTGTTCTAACTTTTTTCTTTAATTTTGATTTATAGTCGTTTAATTTAATTTTATAAAATATACATTATTTTTTTTATTTTAACATATAGAAATGTCAACTAGAAAATTTGAATCAGGTTATTCGAAACTAAAAAAAATTTTGAACTTTAATTGAATCGCAAAGGGGGGCTATCGAGAAATTTTTTGAAACAAATAAAAAAGTTGAAAATATAGGTGATTGCTCATTGAATGAACAAGTTAATAATGTAAACATGGATGAAATTAAAAATAGAGAAAAAATATTAGTTAATGAACAAGAAATAGAAATTAATAAATTAGAAGAATTCACTATTAAAAATATATATAATCCAAGTCAATGGACAAATATTGATACAAGTTTGAGAGATTTATTAGTAGAAAAAGATCATGTTAGAGTTACTAACGTAGATTTTTCTAAAGATGAATTTTCAAAAATTGCTAATTATACAAATATAATATTAACTTTAAAATTTCCAAAATAACAAAAATTGATAATGGGCCACTACTTCGGTAATCACTAATGATCTATTTTTCTTTTTACTGATTATCGGTTATTTTTTCGCTTCCATACCAAGACACTAGATCCTAGAATATATATATATATATATATATATATATATATATATATATATATATATATATATATATATAGTAAAATGAATATGCAACATTACAATTCCAATTCCCTCCCTCCATCAAAATGTCCAACATAAACTTCTTAAACAACAAAGAAAGCATTAAATTCCGAAAGATACTTTTTTAAAATGAACAGTACTATATAGTTCTATTACTTCTAGCAGCATATATTTAATTAGATTTTTATTTTTTTATATAAATAGCCAAAAACTTGCTTTAATATATTCTTGATGATTAATTGGAGAGTTTCTTTGTTGTTTCCGTATGAATGCTCTTGTTTCCCTGAAGATACTTCATGTCGTTTTGTGCTTCTTTCCTTTTGTTCAAACTAGCATGGTTGGAATCCGCGTTGGATGCACTTTAGTCATTTGGTTTATTTGAATGCACTACGAATATTTTACTTTCAAATCAGATCATAGCCAATTTTGACATGCTTTTGCAAAAGACCCAAAAAAAAAAAGGAAATAAAATCGTCAAGTGTATGAAACCTGGTTTTCTTGACACGTTCGAGAAGAAGTTCTAGCAATACCCTTGATTTCAATATATTTAGTCTAATTTTTTATAAAAAATAATTTAATTTACTATTTATAGATAATTTTGTATCCAGATTATGACACGTGTTAAAGACAAAAATATGTTCACTGGCATGGATCAAACACCAACTTATTATTTATACGCCAACATGGTTTAATTTATTTAGGAAAAGAAAATCTAATAAAAATTTCACCATCACACGCGGAATATTGTACGTAGGAGGATGGTTGTTAAGGACTGAGTCTCAAAGGACGCCTTTAACTCCTCATTCAAACACATAGCGGTTCCATTCTTAACTACTTTAAAAGCGTGAGCGACTTGTTTGCAAATGGATCCTCAGTGGGAAAGGAAACGTCTCGCGCCCACACTCCCACGTTCCTAGTCTTGTTTCACAAGTGAATAGATCAGTGGAATCCATACGCAGTTCCACGATGGCGTCTAATACAGAAATCTCCGGTTTTGATTCCGCAGTGTATATTGGGAGTCTTCGGAAAGCAACCGCAGCCAACACAGAACTTCCTAGTCTTTCTTCGACAGTGAATGTTGGGAGTACTCTTCGAAAGGTAACCCCAGCCAACACAGAACTTCCTCGTCTTTCTTCGAGAGTGAATGTTGGGACTACTCTTCGAAAGGTAACCCCAGCCAACACAGAACTTCCTAGTCTTTCTTCGATAGTGAATGTTGGGACTACTCTTCGAAGGGTAACCCCAGCCAACACAGAACCTCCTAGTCTTTCTTCGAGAGTGAATGTTGGCACTGCTCTTCGAAGGTGAATAGTGTTAACTCTGCACCAACAGGTAACAAAGAAGTTTTTAGTTATGCTTCAAAAGTGAATAATCTTCTTGCATGTGCTATCAGAAATATTATAGATGGGGTAGAAGACCCAGTTGATTAGTTGAAACATCTAGTTATATTGGTATTTGATCATGCTAGCAGAGCAATTTCTACTGGCCAGCCACAGTTGGGTGAGCAAGAAACCGCATCGAATGCATCGATATTAAATCTGATATTGATCTTTTGTATTGCTTTCCTTTCGCTTTTTCTTTCTTTCGCCTGGAATATCTATGTGAAGCCTTCAGTATTCTGTCAGATTTGGCTTTTGTTCTGTTTTAATTTAATAAATGCTTTGTAAAATTTAAGGGAAATTGAAAATTTTCATCCTAATTTATGCTCTTAATTGCAATTTTCTTCCAATCAATATTAATTAATTTGGGTTCATGTCATACGCCAACCTTAAACTAAATATGCTCAACGAACCGTGTGCTCTACAATAAAAAAATTTACCTCAATAAATTAAGAGTTGATATTTAATTTATCAGTAGATAATTTTTTGTATATTAGCGGTGTTTAAATTATGATACATGACAACATAAGTAATATTAAAAAATACTATTTACAATTGATAAACATATAAATATATTAAAAATATGAAGAGAGATTGATGAAAGGCAGTTCATTTAAAATATTAGAACATTCGATAATTTCGTAGGGAGAGACTTTGACTCCTAAATCGTTGTTATATGGTGGCATTTTGGGAATCAAATTGAGTGTGTTACGCTTTTAATCTGTCTAGCTGTGGTTTCTCTGGCAGACAAATAGATCTGATTAATGGTTGTACATATAAGCTTACATGCGCCATGTTCTTCCGAATATTATAATTTGGCTGAAGATGTGCCCCCTCTGTGACTTTGATGAGTGCTTTAATAATTAAACAAATATTTGTAACTCCGAAGTCCAAAATACTCACAACGCACAACATTAATTTATATACATAAACTACGAAGGAAGGAAAAATAGAATGGTACTGTCCATTTAATTTTGTTTGAAATCATTTTTTAATTAAAATACATTAATGTTCAATAGATATTAATATTGGTAATATTTTAAAATATATTTGTATCATTATTATACTTATCTTAATATTAAATGCTCGCTATGCATTGGAATATTAATAACTCTATCGCAATTCTCCGACTGTGTTAAAAGGATACGCAACCTTAGAATTTTTTTTTAAATTCATCTCTAATATTTTATAAATATTTTTTTAGTTCTTAGAATTAATTCTGTTAACAAAATCAATAGAAAATGTTTAATCTAAATACATATAACATGTAACCTATTAAAGTTTCTATTCAAATAGCAAATTTGGTCAAAAACTTTTCTGTCACTACAAAATGATGGTTTTTGGCCATACTATCTAAGTTAATTAAGCCAAAATTCATTGCTAAAAGTGAAATAATCAGATACAATCATTTCAGAATGATAAAAAAAAAATGTGGCTAAACTACCTATTTAAACGAACAGTTCAATAAATTGAACAACACGTATGTTCAGATTAGCTTTGTTCATTTTTTTTAACAAGAGTTACGCTAAGGACTAAAAAAGAATTTCTATAAAATGTATTAAAAGAAAAAAAAAACAAAAAACTAAATTGAATTTCACTACAAGGAACTAAAGTAAAAATTTATGATAAATAATATTATTGTTAATAGTTTATTCCAATTATAATTTATACAATATTATAGTGTCACGAGGCTATTAATAAAATTTAATTAAACAATTCAATTTTTATATATCATTTCGATTTCAACAATAACTTTAAAATATTAAAATTATTCAAGATACAAGTGAACATATTTTCAATAATAAAAATATTAATTGCTTTTAACATTCGCATGATTATTGTATTGAAATTTAGATGAAAAATACTATATGACAGTTAAGTAATTATATAACTAACTACAAGGAATTGAATGATACATAGAAGACAAACTCATCCCAGTCCAAACCGTAAGGGGATAAAGTGTTAATTTACCAGTTAAATAAAAGAGTAAAATATTATTTTGATTTTTAAAAGATATTAGTGCCACCAGATTAATCCTTCAAAAATATTTGACATAATTTTAGTTTTAACATTTTAAAACATACACCATTTTAGTCTTCAACGTTAGATTTGTTAAAAAAAAAAAAGGTGAACAAAGTTGTTTATATTATGTAAATTAACTTTGTTCAATATTAAATATCAATGGTTCATGTGGACGGTTAAAAGTTAAAACCTAAATGAAAATAAAAGACAACTTTTCAAAAAAAAAAAAAAACTAGAACAAAGTTAATTAGTCTTGGTTCATAAAAAATTGACCCTAATTTTATTTTTAAAAAACAATGTGTTTTACTTCCATTTAAATCTTAACAGTTTACATCAACATAAAAAATAATCGGAGATAAAAAAGATTAATCTACGTAAACAACTATTTTAACATATTCTCAAAGGACTTGATTTTGGTGACTAAAATAATGTTTTTTTTTTAAAAAAAAGTAAAACTAAAATAATAAAAATAATAAATATCTTTAAAAGACTAACTTCATGCTACCAGCATCTTTAAACAACTAAAATAGTGATTTACTCTAAACAAAATGTTAAAATAAAGTTTTTTTTTGTCTTTTTAAGAATTAGTCATGGGGGAGTAGTTTAAAGGAAAATTCTTAAACTTTTTACACCTAAAATAATTGAGTGCAGGAAATAATGAAAACCATTTGATAACCAGTCCTTACCCTTAACTCTCCCACACTAAGGTTTAGGCAAACACTAAAACCATATGATATAATCACGAGAATCACAATTTCAAACTTCATAATAGAAAGAACACAGATATTAATTAGAATAGAAAGAACAAGAAAAAAAAATGGAAATAGCTACCATTTTGCTAACAAGTATATTTTAAAACACAGATAAATGTTTCTTCTACCTTGAATGATATGGAAGCCAGTAAAATAAATAAATAAATAAAAACAAGTATACTTAAACTACAAAAAAATTTTATAAATGTGAAAATACCTACAAGGTGTTTCGTGAATGCTAAAATTTGTTATTTCTAAAAATTATATTTTCTAAAAATATAATTGATAAGAATATAGAAAATATATAGTTGACCTTTAAAATTGTTAAGAATTTTTAAATAATATTTTTTTAAAAAAATTATTTTTATATTTAATTGTACTTAAATGTTTTTAAAATTTTCGTATCATTTTAAAAAATATCATTTATCTATTATTTCTAAATTTATTTTTTATTTATTTTTTTAACAAAAAAAATGAAAGACAATTATAACTGCTCTCCAAAGGTGCTCTATTTTAAACCAAAAAAGACAACTATTTAAGACAAAAAATGTGTAAAGTTTTAAAAAAATCATGTTATATCTAAAATAACAACTTGAAGTACAAATTTACAAAATGAAAAATAGCAATCTATTTTGAGCCGATGTGCTTCTAGAGAGAGTAAAAAATGAAATTGAAGTGGTTTTAAATATAAGTGAAGGGTATAATTATTATTTTATTTTACAAAAACATTTCTACCTCTATGAAAATCTTTAATTCCCACCCCTTACACATGGATTTCTTTTTGTGAGTATCTATTTCAAAAGGCTACGAAATTTCCTAGAAATAATATTTTGAATTTTGATACTAAGCATATGAATCTTGCTTTCTCAAATTAATATTTCTAAAAATTTAAAATAATACATTCTGCCAACCGCCGGATGTCTTAGTAACGCTGCAGAGAATAAGGATGGAAAAATTTGTGCTCCGCTGCAAGAAATGGAAATAAGGACAAGGAGACGAGGAGCAAAGAAAACTTGCCTCCGCCGTATCTGTTGTCATCCCTACTTTCCCTAATTTTATTGAAAAGTTGAAATTTATAATCAAATCGTTAAACTAAGCAATTTTGCTCTCTTGTCTCACTTTCAATTCCCCCACTCACTACGCTGAAATTTATAAGCAAAAAGCTGCAAAGGCATGACCACACAACTAAATTGAAAGCGACTTGGCCTCGCTTGGTTATTTCGTTTTCTCTCTGCTTTGTAGAACAATAGGGATTTTCCTCCAAAGGTCAAAGCTCTTTAACATTTGAACAGTTGGAGTTGGACCAGAGATTTTCAAATAAATTCGATCTAAAAAAATTAATTTAATTATGAAAAAAATATATAAATATATCAAATATTAAATATTAAATCTTTTTGTAATTGATTTAATTTATAAATATTTTATAAACCGAATTTACTAAGTATTTTTCAATAATTGTGTTCCAGTGGAGGCCACTGCTTCCTCTGCCTGCCTGCTATAAAAGCATTCCGGAAAGACTATATTATTACTTACCAAGTGAATACAAAGCTTCCATAAGACTTACTTTTTACACTTTTGGGTCCATCAACCCAATAAAGCTTTAGTGAACTTTATCACCATTAAACCCAACAAGAAGATGAATGGAACACCAAAAGATGATGGCAACAATAATAGAACCAGCTTTTAAAATGCGGGGCTGCTTCAACTTAAAGCATTCAGATAGCATAAACAAATTTAATCAAAATGAATCCAGCGTTGTAAAAGAGAAAAGTGAACTAATAACATGAGTAGTACATGTTACCAACAATTTTTAGTATTATAAGGTGGCTACTGGGTTTATCTGTCATTATTTAATCTTTCGATGATTTTCACTAAATTGAATTATATTATTTATGAATTTTTAAAAAAAATTATAAAATATAAACTTAATAAACAATTTTATGAATAACAGAGATGTTTTAATATAAACTGAAATTAGAGTACGTGAATAAAAATTTCAAAAACTTCAGAAAAAATTAATGTAATTTATTTTATAATCACAAGAGGCTTTAATATGTTAAAAGAAATCACAAAAATAACTTGTACGATCTAATAAAAAAATTTATAAAGTATTGTCATTGTGTTGGTCGTGCTCACAATAGTAATATCTTAAGGAATCTTATGATATGTACGTTTACAACTTACATAATACAGGTTTGGACTGAATCAAATCATCAACCAACATCCTTATAACAAGAGATTCAAGCAAATATGCATTCACTGTGAAATTGTCAAAAACCCAAGCTACCTTCAACTATCGTCAAGAGAATTATTGTACTTCATATTGTACATCAACTATTAGGAGTTTGCTACCATTTGAAGCTCGCTATGAGCATTTTATTTCATTCTTCTTATGAGAAATACTCCAGCTAAATAATTGAGATTGGGTTAGACTCTTGAGAAAGTTATTCGAGGGAGGAGGCTCTGTATTTGAATTGTAATAACATAAAAAAAATTTCTTATGGTGTTCTTGGGAGAATAACATCACTAGTTGGTTGTAAAGCACGCTAGGATGTTTGGCTTTTGTGCTTTGAAGAAGTCATAGTAAAGATAACTCTCATGCCTGGCATGGGGAGTGGATGTTGGTTTTGACCAAACCACTATAAATTTAGTTTGAACTTCTCTCTTCCCTTACCTCCTTATATCTAATGCTTTAATATTGAGCTGGTTTGTGTGGTGTGAAACCTTATATATTGGTTTGTTCGGAAAAATGACACATAAAATGATCATTTCTTGAAATCTGAATTTAATTGGAAAACCAATTCACCCCCTCCCCCTCTTGGTCTCTAGACTTAGATCCAACTACTCTTATCCCATGATCTTAAAATCAAAATAAAGGTAGTCATGAAACAATTTTGTAGCATTTGAAGCCTAAAAGACTGTCTCAGGAGAGTGCATGTTAAGCATATTTTGAGACTTCACTTAAGCTTTTAAGATAAATAGTTCAATGTTAGATATTATCATAGCAATCCTTATGAAACAACGAATATTCTTACCTTCTTTCTTCTTCTTTTCATTGTCTTCATATAAATGTTACACATTACTTTTATACACAACTTCATAATTTATGCACAGTTCTCAGATAGCTCATTTGTAATGGGTATTACAGTTATCTTAACTTACAGCAGATTTACCCAACAACACTCTAAATAATGCCCTCGGATTTTTTTAAAAAAACTTTTATACCCACCCAGGTCTACTAATTGCAAAGGTATTCAAACACTCAATAAAACTTGTAGCTAGTTACATGGTCGACCAACATAAATACATGCAATTCCAAAGGAACAAAAAGAATGAAGATTCAGTGGAACAATTACTAAAAGAAGCTCTGAATAGTGTTCTTGAAAACTTGATCTCTAAAAAGAATTTTCCTTTCATGAACAAAGAAATGACGAAGGAGACAATTAGCATCGATTTCAAGAATTTCAGATGATTTGACAGTTGCATTGTGACCATAAATGACACCTTTAAGCATTAGTGACATGCTATAAATTAAGCATGTCTTTAGCATGTTTTAAGTTACTTTTTTTTTTAATTTAAGTAGAAAATAAATAGAATTAATTGAGTTTTGTGTTTTATGTTTTAGGAATAATAAAGAAGAAAAGAAGAGGAAAATAGAGAGAAAATATGAAAAAATGCTGAATCTCGACCCTCCGTCATTAATTAAGGCATATCTCTTTCATCTGAACTTTGATTGAGGTGATTCTAGCGGCTATGTAAAGAATAGACATAAAGCTACAACTTTCGCATTCAGCACTTTGGTAAAATCCAGAATTTTTTGGGCGCCACGGCACTGAGCTGTCTAGACAAGGAGCACTGCGGCGCTCGATCCTAAAGAAAACAAGCACCGCGGTGCCCCATCCTTGTATTTTCGTAGTGCCGCAGTGCTCACCGCCGCATCAGAACACTAATATTGCAATTTTTAGGGGTTTTCAACTCCAATTGAAGCCCGACAGAGCCAAGATTTGACCTAGAAAAAGTTCTACATCAATGAGGAAAAGCCAATCTATGAAAAGGGAAGAGAGGAAGCATCAAAGATTATTCAAGCTCTTAATTACTTTCTTTAATTCTTGTTTAGATTTTCTTATGACCTTACGCGGCTAATTTACTTTTAGTTGGTAAAGGAAGATTGAAACCTCAAGGGATCGTAATGCATTGTGAGATTTGGAATAGATTTCATTAGTTCAATCTTAATCAGGTATTGTTTACTGCTTTTTTTTCTTAATGATTATTCATATGATTGCTAGGAAGGCCTGCTAGTATATTTTCTGTTTTAATCTACTGTTAAATTAGGTTTTGAAAAAAGTTTTCATTACTGTATTCATGAAGCAAATAGGATTAAAGATTTTGAATTAGAAATCATTAACCCTATGAGGAATGATCAACTAAATTAGATATAGTCGATATGTTTATATTTGTTTAGCTCTACCAGTTTCTCTTGTTCTTCATGCGATTAATAGGTTAGACTCTACCGATGTGTTAAAAGATATCTTATTAATTAGGGTTTAATTGATGTGATTGTTATCAATTCACTAGGTTTAAGGAGGAACAGGGATAGAATCCCAATAGTAGGTATTCGATTTAAGATTGATGATTTTGTCAATGATCAATACAGTCCTTTGACGGTGAATATCGACCAAAACCAACGTCTTTCTTATTAATTACTCTCTTAATTACTTTCATTATTGTTTACTTTATTATTTGTAATTATCAATCTCCCTTTCTCAATCACATAAGGTAATTCTAGTCTTTGTGGGATCGACCCTTACTCCCACTACTACAAGTTAATTGAGAGGTAAGGTATCAATTTAGTTGTACCTGCAATAGTACGCACCAATCAGTAAAGGAAAAGTGTAGTGTTTCATCATATTATACAAGCGAACCGTATGCCATATCATATTTTCATCATTCATGTTTTGTTCTCCCTCTGACCACAAAACTAATGTAGAAAATAGCATTATCCTCTGCATTCACCGAAACCTATGGTAATAACTTTCAAAATCTAGATTTATGATTCTAACTATTTGACACAATGGTAGTCTTAAATGACATGTGAAGATGTCCTTCATACATCCAAGAATATATGCAACAAATTAGGTAGTCCTGGTAAATGATATATCTTATCCCCCCTTTTTTCTCTCAACACACACACAGAGAATAAGTAACATCAACTCTAAAGGAGCTTGACCTTTGGTTCCATTATCTTTTCTTTCTACTTTTACTTGGTTGTTTAAGCTGTTTTTGGTCGAATGCTCTTAGTTTTCAATAAAAATACTATTCAAAATTGCTAGTTGTCTATTAATTGGTCCGACTTGCTAGATGCGAAAATACCACAAATGAGAGCTACAGTCGAGATAAGTGATGCTATAGAGGAACGGATTGAAGTAGTTGAAGCACTGTGTCCTAGAGTGGAAGGTTTGGAGGTTTCTGTTGGAGAGATACGCAATATGGTGATTGCCTTGCAAAAGAATATGATGCATGAATTTGAGAAGATGTATGGGAAAAGAGTGAATAAAGAACCTTAAAATAATGCACCTCGTCGTAATGCTACTCCACCATCTCGGGCGGCTTCTACTTTAGCTACTATGTCGTCTTTGGATCATCTAAATGAGTGTTTGGATGAGTTCAAACTATCGGTGAAGAAAGTCAAATTACTTGATTTTTTGGGTATTGACCCATGGGATGGATTTCTCGAGCAGAGATATATTTTGAAGTCTATAACATGGATTATTCGATGAAGATACGTCTCGCACATTTATGTATGAAAGGTAATACGATCCACTGGTTCTCTCTGTGGTGTGAATATGAAGATCACCCAACATGGAGCAAGCTTAAACAGACTCTTATTTGTAGATTTTTGGGGTCTTGTTACGATAATCCTTATGAGGCTCTGAAGGCACTACAACAACTGGGTCTGGTGGATGAATACATCGAGATTTTTGAGTTCGTATCCTCTCAGGTGCCTAAAGTGACGGAATAGTAGTACATTGGGTACTTTATGGGTGGTCTGAAGCATGAAATTTGGTAAAGAATACACACTTTTCGATCGGTAACGCATTGGAAAGTCATGCATCTTGCACACGACGTAGAGGTGGAGCTTGAAAAAGATGAACGACAGAGCCATGGGGTCGAACAGGTTTTTTCTCTTCAACAGGGAAGGTGGGTCACTCGAATGCATATAATGCTTTTGGATCAGGTTGGAAGAAGAACCTAAAGCAAGCCATTTCTAACGAATCACAAGCTACTGGGTCGAGTTAGGTCGCGCAAGCCCAGAAACATGGGTCGATCATGATGGGCTCAATAGGTGAAGGGCCCAAAAACCTGATTTTTTCTTCTGGCTCAAATGCTATGATGGTTAGTTGAGGAGGAGGAACTAGTAGGGTCTCGAATGCAGAAAAGACGAGAGGAGTGCGCCACATCACCTATAACGAGATGCTGGATTGTAAGAGTAAGGGGTTGTGTTTTTGGTGTGGTGAGCAGTATTCTCCAGCTCATCAATGCGCAACACAGTCATTAAGGATAACCATATTGGAAAAGGATGAATTGTTGGAGGACAACGTTGAGGGTGGCCGAGGATTTTAGTCTATAGAAATAGGGCAGGAAGGTGAAGGAACTAGGTTGGAGTGCTGTGTCATGGGGTTGCTAAGCATAGCATTAGAGAAGGTAGGGAACTGTCAGACCATGCAAGTTGAGGCTAAAATAAATGGGACTCCTATTTTGATCCTAATCGACAATGGTGCCAGCCATAATTTTTTGGCACCACAGGTGGTAGCTTTTCTAGATTTAAAGGTTGACAATTCCAAGAAGCTTTTTGTAAAACTAGGGGATGGTCATAAAGTATGGCCTACTGGAAAATGTACCGATATACCTCTACACTTTGGAAGTTTTTTTATGAAAATGGATACTTATATTCTAGAATTAGGAGGATTGGATGCTATATTGGGTATGGCTTGACTGCGAACCTTAGAAAAAATTATGGTGGATTACAGGGAGATGGAAATGTCTTTTGTATACTAGGGAAAATAAGTGTCTTTAAAAAGGAGTAATTATGGTTTGGGCCAAAATACAACTCCTAATTACCAAGCGTTGTCTAGACAGGGTGCAGAGAATGATACTCGAATGGAAATGGATGCATGGTGTTGGAGTACAGAACTCACAACTATGATTCAAGATGATCAGGGACTAAGTACAGTACAACAAGCGGAATTGGATACAGTATTGTAGAAATTCTCTGATGTGTTTAGAGAGGTTACAAGACTACCCCTGCATAGGAACATCGTCCATTTGATCTCTCCTGTAGAAAGAACCACACCAATCATTATTCGTCCTTACCGTTACCCTCATCAACATAAATTAGAGATAGAAAGGCAAGTTAATGAGATGCTGGAACAAGGCATTATCAGACACAATTCTAGTCCGTACTCTAGTCCTGTAATTTTGGTAAAGAAGAAAGATAATAGTTGGTGCATATGCATTGATAACAGGTGTCACGGCCCCAAATGATGGAACACATGACTGGCACGACATAAGGGTTTCCCCTTAGCCGTAAGCCTAACACATAGCATGCACAAACATCCAGCACACAATCCAGAGTACATAATAAATATAACTGGCCACATACGCCACATCCAATATAAGAAAATACTGTTGTTGTTGTTTTAATTAAAACTCGCAAGTGCACGAATCTATTGGAGTATAGATTTAGTGGTATGCAAGGTCGATCCCACAGAGATTGCCAATTGAGAGAAAATTCTAATATAGATCCGAAATAAATACTTCTAACCTAGTTTCCGATGTCTTATTTTGTGAGAGGAATATTGAACAAAATATGCAAAGAACTAATATACTGAAATTAAATGAAGATGTATTCAAGGTAAAGAAGCATGCTAAGGTTAGGAGATCCACTCTTGGTATATCGAATAAAAAATAAATTTAACTCTTTTATTACTCAATTAGAATCTTTACACGAATAAAATTCTAATCGGATGATATGTTAATTTAAGCTCAACTTTGTTTATACATGAATTATATTTACCTCCTTTCTAATAATTGAAACATTCTTGTAAAATAGATTCAAGCATACATTGTGCCAATCACCATATTGTCTACAATAAATCAAGAGTGATTCAAGTATTTATTGTGCCAAAAATTGTCTACAATGTATCAAGGTTCACACTTTACAAGATTAAAAATACAAAGATGCAAAAGATAACTTGTAAATGGATTCAAGCATAAATTGTGCCAATCATTATATTGTCTACAATATATCAAAATTCACATTTTACAAGATTAACTTATGCAAAAAATGAAAGGTAGAAAATTAATTAGCATAACAAAATAAAATGAAATAGAATAGGTGGCAAAGCCAACCAATAGTAAAATAAAATAAAGTAGGTGGCAAAACCAACCATGAAAATAATAAGAGACAGGCGGTCTAATAAAACCAGCCAATAACAAGAAATCGGCGGTATGATAAAATCAGCCATTAAGAAATAATTATAAGAAAAGAAATAGGAAGGTAAATACAATATCAAAGATAAACATTAAGATTAAGAGTTAGATAAATTATTATTCTCATACCAAGAGTTTCACCCTTTCACCTTAGCATTAGGAGATTAGTTCTCCACAAGAAAGTGAAATGAAAGATGAAGAAACACGATAATATTACGAAAGAAAATGAAAAATACAAGATGTCTAAAGAGAGAATAACATTACAAGTTCGTAGAATTCCAACAAAGCTTTCCCAAGCTCTATCCAAAGCTCTCCAAAAACTCTCTAACTCACCCCTCAAGCCCTCTATTTATAGATACAATTAAGTGTGGTTGGTGTGGTAATTGTCAAAATTGTTAGGTAGGAAGTTGTACAAAGTTGACAATTTGAATTCCATATGTGCACCGAAATTGATCCTTGAATATCGTCTTGAAAACTGCCGAATTTTCTGACTTCATCAACACGAAAGTTGTAGACAATTTCATTAGCTTTCCGTCAAGACAAATTGTGGACAAATTGGATACGTAATGTGTGAGTTATGGTCAAAATACTAGAGCAAAGTCGGGCTGGACTGCAGCAGTAGTCAGATTCTATTCTAGCCCACTTTTGGCCCTTTTAATGTCCGTATTTTCTGACCACTTGAACATAAAAGTTGTACCCAATTGCGTCAGCTACACACCTACCAAATTGCATACATATTGGATGTGTATTTTCAGAGATATGGCCCAAGTACTACAGCAAGGTTAGGCTGGACTGCAACCAGCAAACATATTCTCAACATTGGGTGCTTTGCCTTGAATCTTTATGTTTTAGTTCTTTTGGAAATGTGATCATAAATCAAGAATAAATTTGTGCATATATCCATTAGGATACGTCTCAAGAGACAATATGATAATGCTCCTTACTCAGCCATCCTTAATGAATTTGTTTTATCTGCTTGATTTATAGACATCATTTCTAAAGAACCACAATTTAACTCTGATTCCTCCAATTAAGTCCATTTTCTACTCTTCTCTCCATCTGTAAGAAAGACACAAAACTAAAGACAAGTAAGGGAGATTTATGCTTAATTATGGCAAAAGATAAGATGAAAATATTTAATTTATGAGTATAAAACTCATTCATCAACTGTGTGTGTATATATATATATATATATATATATATATATATATATATATATATATATATATATATATATATATATATATATATATATATATATATATATATCATGAATCCAACATCCTTGATTCAACTTGGCCCATGGCCTCATAGTACAAACATTATTGTAAAACTTAAAACCATTTTTCAAACAACACAAGAAGCGAGGATCCTGCCTGTAAGTTCATGGAGATACACTAGACATAAACTTAAACTATACAACCAATACAACGGAATCTTGCCCAAACTGGGGCTCACCAATGCTATATTTAGCCTCCTATGGAACTGTAGCTGGATCAGTATTTCTTTGATTATCTGTGGGGAGAAAACAGAAGAGGGGTGAGATTACCACATCTCAGTGAATGGATAAATCATACTATAACAGAAACAGGGCAAACTAAGCACGAGTGTTTCGCAATGAATTGAATAATTGAAATCAAGGTATAGAAAACATTAAACATTTAACCGTAATTTATTGAAAGAATGCTAAACAGTTCAAATGATAAAACATGATTAAATCAATAATTGTAAGCAAATCAATTATGCATGGTAAGTAATAAATGAAGATACTTATACAATAACAATGATGAATGAGGTATTTTAAAAATATTTAATCTTTAAGAAAAATGCACTAGTTTATTGGAGGTCTTTCCTAACAGATCTATCATCTTCCCCAAGCACATAGCAATGGGTATGGCAATCACTGTAGGCATAGACATAAGTCCACCCTAAATTTTCTCCAAGCACATAGCAATGGGTATGGCAATCACTGTAGGCATAGACATAAGTCTACCCTAAATTTCCCAAGCACATAGCAATGGGTATGGTAATCACTGTAGGCATAAACATAAGTCTACCCTAAATCCCTGTGTCTTAGGCAGTCATATGCCTGTCACAGTATCCTAGGCCGAAGCCTTAACATGATCATGGTGCACCAGGGCTAGCACTACCTGCGGCTAGCTAACAGTGATCTAAAAGGGTCCCTCCAATAGAAAACATTTGAAATATGCTATTCAAAGAGTTTAAAGTAAAACATTTCAATAACTTTACAATAAAGCTATAATTCTCCATCTAGCTCTTTTCATGCATAAAATTTCGTTCTAAAATATATCTCATCCATGAATTCCCATGGAGACCTTTATAATCATAAACTTTTCCTTTAAAACATAGATCGTCCGTAGATGTCACATAGATGCTCATCATGCATCAAATCATTTCATGGCTAACTTAGTTCATTTCTATGACTAAGTTCGCATTTCTATAAATCTAGCTCAAATGGAGAATTATCAGCCTAGAAGCTTGCCCTGCATACCTAGAGTTCAACTAGGATTTAAATTTATAATTTCTAACATGGTTGGAATATATTGGTTTTCAAAGCGGTAAAACAATTTAACATACATTCCAACTAGTTAAAATCATACGAGAGAGCTATAAATCAAATTCCTAAAACATGCGCTATAATATGAAAAACCCACTCACCTTACTAGGAGTCCAACAACGAGAATTTCACCTCGTGATGGCTCAACAACCTAGAAAACATAGACAACATGAAAATTAGAAAACTCTAAAAGTCACTATTCACGTCGGAAAACACTATTCACTCGCCGGAAACACTATTCACGCCGAAACCTAAAAACCCTATATTCTAGTATAGAAACTAATTCTAAGACTATCTATGGAAAAAAATTCGGTAAAACGAAGCCTAAAATGCGATTAAACGGAGTTTTACCTTTGGAAGTACTATTCACGCGATTTTCCGGCGACCTTCCGGTGAGTTTCCAGTGAAATTGATCGGTGGGATTTGTAGCTCTTCTTCCCACGAGTCCAACGGTACCTTACTTGCTCAAATCGGACGTCCGGATGATGAGATATCTTAGAGAGAAGTTTGAGAAAAATTTTAGAGAGAGAGAGTTAGGGTTCAGATGAAAGAGAAATGAAGAAAAAGGGGGGGTCCGTAAAAAAAAGCTATCAGACGAATCTCGCCGTCGGCGAACTCATTCTCGCCGCGGCGAACATAGTTTCACTGCGGCCAGATTCGAAACCAGAAAACTCATGCTCTCGGGAAAATGCCACATCATTCTCGCCGCAGCGAACTCCATTTCACCAAATTTGACAAAATATCCAACATGAAAGTTTTAGCCCTTTCTCTTAGCTTTCCGTAGCCACTTGAATCACCTAATTTGGAGTTCATATGAAGGAGTTATGCATAAAATAGTGAGCAAAGGTCCAGACCACACTATGCTTCGGTTTTTGCCTCTTATCACTATCATATTCATGGAATTTGCAAAATTTCCCAACATCAAAGTTGTAGATATATTTCTTATCTTTCATTAGAAATTGGAATCACTTAATTTAGATTTCATATGAGAGAGTTATGCTTATATGAGTGACGAAAGGTCAGAAGAAAAGGTCGAAAACGCTCTAAAATTTTACATTGTTCTCAACTTTCTTTGTTTCAAATGATTTATACTTAACCTTCAAAGGTTTTATTAGTTTAGGGTTATTACAACAGGGCTTTGAACAAGGCTACTATTCAAGATAAATTTCTAATTCTGATCATGGATGAGCTACTAGATGAACTGAATAGGGTTAGCTATTTTTCCAAGTTAGACCTCAAATCTGGTTATCACCAGATTCATATAAAGGATGAAGATATTGAGAATACAGCATTCCATACTCATTAGGGACACTATGAGTACTTGGTTTTGCCATTTAGCCTTATGAATGCACTCGCAACATTCCAAGCAGCAATGAACTTCATCTTTCGGCTATATCTTTGTAAGTTGGTCTTGGTTTTCTTTGATGATATATTGGGGTACAACTGTGATTGGGAAACACATATGCAGCATTTGGAGATAGTAATGATGGTATTGAAGTCATCTCAGTTTGTGGTAAACAAAAAGAAATGTCAATTTGGTAAGACTTGAATAGAATACTTGGATAATGTGATATCTCAAGCAGTGGTAGAAATTGATCTTGCCAAAGTGATGAGTGTTAAGAATTGGCCAACTTCGAAAAACGTAAAAAGAGTTAGAGGAATTTTTAGGCTCATTGGTTACTATCAGAAGTTCATACAAAATTATGGAAAAATTGCAAAACCATTGTCAGATTTGACAAAGAAAGAGAGGTTTAAATGGAGTGAGGAGGCTACTTTGGCTTTTGAGACTTTGAAGGAAGATGTCACTACTGCTCCTATTCTTGGTTTACCTGATTTTTCTTAAGTATTTGAGTTGGGGTGTGATGCTTCGGGTCGTGGATTGGGAGCAGTGCTAATGCAAACCAGGAGACCTATTCCTTTTTATAGTAAAGCCTTATATCCCAACAATCTAGCTAAATCAATTTATAAGAAAGAATTAATAGTTGTAGCACTTACCATTAAACATTGGAGCCATTATTTGTGTGGAAGAAGATTTATAGTGTATTTAGACTAAAAAAGTCTGAAACATTTATTACAGCAACCTATAATTAGTGTTGATCAACAAAATTGGGTGGCTCGGTTAATGGGGTTCAATTTCGAGGTCATCTATAAGCCCGGTCCAAAAAACAAGGTTGCTAATGCATTGTCTAGGATGCATGAGGATGTAGCTGAATTAACTGCTATAGTTTCATTTCCAATTTGGTTGCAAGAAGAGATTGTACAGTAAGAAATTAAGGTTGATAAGGAGCTACAAGAAATTATTAGCATCTTACAGAAGCAACAATAAATTTATCATGAGTTTTCTCTTTACAAGGGGGTGTTAATGCATAAAGGGCGGCTGGTCATCTCTGTAAATTCTAGTTTAATCCCTTAATTATTACAAGAATGTTACAATTCACCCACAAGAGGCCATTCTGGTTTTCTACGTTCTTACAGGAGGTTGGGGTAAATGTGTTTTGGCTGGGCATGAAGAAAAATATTCAGAGATTTATCCAAGAATGTGACGTATGTCAGCATAATAAATATGCAACTACAGCCTCGTATGATTTGCTACAACCATTAACAATTCCGAATCAAATTTGGGAGGAGCTCTCAATAGATTTTATTATTAGACTTTCTCGTTCGAAAGGTTATGAAGCTATTTTTATTATGGTAGACCGTCTTTCTAAGTACGCTCATTTCATACTTTTAAAGCATCCTTATTCTGCTAAGAGTATATCTATTTTATTTATGATGGAAATTGTAAGTTTGCATGGGTTGCCCAAGTCTATAATCAGTAACTATGATCCCATTTTTGTGAAAGAGCTCTTCAAGCTATGTGGGACTAGTTTGAAGTTGAGTTTGGCGTACCACCCAAAGGCTGATGGTCAAACTGAGGTTGTGAACCATTGTTTAGAATCATATCTACGCAGTTTTGCTTCCGATCAGCCCAGAGATTGGTCTATTTGGGTCCATGGGTGGACTTTGGTACAATTCCACATATCATAGTTCAATAGGAACTACCCCCTTTGAAGTAGTGTACAGGAGAAGGGCTCCTACAGTGGACAAATATGTTTTTTGGTGAAGCAAAGGTTGAAGTAGTAGCTAGAGAATTACTAGATAGAGATGAAGCCTTGAAGCAATTAAAAATACATTTGCATAAAGCTCAACAACAAATGTGTAAGTTTGCAAATAGAAAAAGGCAGCATATGGAGTTTTAGCTTGGTGATTGGGTGTTTCTTAAACTCTTACCACATCACCAAATATCCATGACTCAACAGATTTATTCAAAATTGTCACCCCAGTTCCATGGTCCCTTCCAAGTCACAGATAAGTTAAGACTAATAGCTTATAAAATAAATATTCCTCATACATCTAAAATACATTCTATTTTCCATGTCTCCCTCTTAAAAAAAGCTATAGGGAAATATCCTGTGGAATCAACCTTACCAGTAGAATTGGCTACTAATGATATTGTGAAACCAGAAAAGGTGTTGAGGGCTCATTTGAAGTGGCAGGATGGTCAATACATCAGGGAATTTTTTATTCAATGGCAACATTGCAGGGAGGAGGAAGCTACTTGCAAGGAGGAGATAAATTGAGGAGTCAATTCCTTGAATTTTGCCCTAAGTACAAGGCAAACCTTTCTAGAGGAGGTATTGATAGGAGTCCGTTAAATAATTAGGATGATGACCAGATATAGGGCCAACCCAGGCCCAAGGTCTGGAAGGTTTACTCCAAAAGGAACAAACACGTGGATGAGAAAAAGGAGAATTCAGTTACGCAGGGAAATTCAGTTATGCAAAGTTAGGGAGAGGTATTTGTGAGGGGGGGTGTGGTGTGAGTCAGCTTTTGGGAAGATAGTAGTCTTGGGGCAGATTTCTGTGGAGAGATTTCTGGAGGAACTTGAGCTCTGGTTCCATTATCTTTTCTTTCTACTTTTACTTGGTTGTTTAAGCTGTCTTAGTTTTCAATAGAAATACTATTCAGAATTGCTAGTTGTCTATTACATAGCATAATTGAGTGTAAATAATAAAGAATATAACAGTACACATATATGCTCTACATTCCTTCGCAAATAATAAAGATCACACATATAAAACGTTCACAAACAATTGAATGTAAATACCCATCCATGTAGTGATAATTGATGTCCCAACAAATGCATAAAACCCCTTGATCCATTTGTGCGGAACTTTAATTCCGGTCACATAATCAAAAAATAAATAAACCAGGTTATTCTCAATAAAATTAGGCCTTTTAATTTAGGAGATATTTAATAATCATTAATGGAAATTCATATGTTCTTAAACGAGGGCTCTGATAGCTCATGTAATTTTTCATTAATTTATGTAAATCAAACTCTAATTTTGCATAACCCTTCCATTATGGCCATCTGAGAACTAGTTGATTCTCAGAAGTGCATGCGAGTAAAATACTAACATTCCATTTCAATATTTTTGTTCATGACTAATAAATCAATATGGTTCGCAAGAGGTAAGGTTTGTGATTATCAATTTTTTATTTGACACGCATCATATGATGTTGCTCTGATCAACTTATTGCTCACTGTTTCTCCAATAACCAGCTTCTTCTCTCAAATCTCCCACTTTATGACCAAAACCACATGCTTCACGATGACGCTATGTTTTGTTAAATAGGCATTAGGTTTGATGTAATGATGGATTTGAACAGTAGGAATATCAATGACATAGTAATATGTTAGTAATGGTGGATTTTTTTTGGGTCTAATTTCTAATCTGAATTTTGTGTTAAATTTGTCTTTATTTTATTTTAAATTTTTACTTTAAATATTAATAGAGATGAAAAACAAAGTGCAAGACTATATATTTATTTTTACGCATTTTATATTTAATTTGTTCGTTTAAAATATTAGAGCGTTCGAATAATTATGCAGTGTAAGACTTTGACCTCCCAAGTCATTGTTATATGCTTTTTGGGATTAAATACTTGAGAGTTCTATAAACACAAAAGATAATTACACATATTATGTACTCGTAAATATTAATGAACATAATACAATCAAGTAACAAAATAGTTGTATTCTATAATTATTATTTTCTGACATTTTTAATTCAAATATTTTAAAGGGAATGGTCTTCAACACAATCTCCGATAATAATCAAATATGTTTATTTATATCCCAATAATTTATCACCAATTCCTTGGACTAGTGGCTGGACATGTACTAATTAATGTAGATGTTAAATTTCCTTTTTATTTTTTAAAATGAAAAATAAAATAATTTAGAATTACTAATTATACACATATAAATTAATTTTAAAATTTCCAAAATAATAAAAACTGATATTTTTTACGGTAATCACTAATTATCTACTTTTCTTTTTACAGATTATCTGTTATTTTTTTGTTTCCATACCAAGACACTAGATCCTAGAATATATATACATATATATAAAGAATATGCAACATTACAATTCCAATTCCCTCCCTCCTATTAAACAACAAAGAAAGCATTAAATCCAGAAAGATACTTTTTGAAATGAACAGTACTATATAGTTATATTACTTCTAGCAGTATATATTTTAATTAGTTTTTACATAAATAGCCAAAAACTTGCTTTAATAAATTCGTGATGATTAATTGGAGAGTTTCTTTTGTTGTTTCCGTGTGAATGCTTTTGTTTCCCTGAAGATACTTCATTGCGTTTTGTGCTTTTTTTTGTTCCGGTTGGAATCCGCGTTGGATGCACTTTAGTCATTGGGTTTATTTATTTAATAAAAGTTTCACCATCAATCACGGAATATTGTAGTAGGTGGATGACTGTTAAGGACTGAGTCTCGAATAGACGCCTTCTACACAAAGCGGTTCCTTTCATAACTACTTTAAAAGCTACAAATCCCATTTGTCTGTGTGTGTTTTTGATTGTTGGATGCGTGAGAGACTTTGTTTGGAAATGAGGAGTCGTCCAAGGCAATCGCGTCAAGAAACAATAGTCTGGCACCCACACTCCGACGTTCGTAGTTTTGGTTCACGAGTGATGGGATCAATGACTTCTACAGTAATTTCCATGACACAAATCCTCGGTTTTGATTCCAAAGTGAAGACTGGAAGTACTGCTGTGTTTGTAACTCCAGCTGGCACAGAAGTTCCTAGTTTTGATTCGAGAGTGATGACTGAAAGTGTTGTGTTTGCACCCCCAGCTGGCACAATTCCTAGGTTTGATTCGAGAGTGAAGACTGAAAGTGAAGTGTTTGCACCCCCAGCTGGCACAAAAGTTCCTAGTTTTGTTTCGAGAGTGAGTAATCTTGTTGTGAGTACTGTCGGAAAATTTGGGTGATGCTATCAGAGCCATTTCGACTGGCCAGCCACAATTGGGTGAGAAAGAGACCGCATCGAATGCATCGATATTATATCTGATCTTTGATCTTTTGTATTGCTTTCCTTTGGCTTTTTCTTCCTTTTGCCTGTAATATGTTTGTGTGAGGCTTTCAGTATTCTGTGAGATTTGGGTTTGTTCTGTTTGTAATATATGCTTTGTGAAATTTAAGGGAAATTGAAAATTTTCGTCCTAATTTATACTCTTGATTGCAATTTTCTTCCCAATCAATATTAATTAATTTGGGTTCATCTCATGCGCCAACCTTAAACTAAATATGCTAAACCAACCATGTGCTCGACAATAAAAAAATTAACCTTAATAAACTAATGATAAACATATAAATATAGCTCACATGCGCGATCTTCTTCCGAATATTATAATTTGGCTGAAGATGTGCCCCCTCTGTGACTTTGACGAGTGCTTTAATAATTAAACAAATATTTGTAACTCCGAAGTCCGAACTACTCACAACTCTAACATTAATTTGAAATCATTGTTTAATTAAAATAAATTAATGTTCAATAGATATTAATATTGGTAATATTTTAAAACATATTTGTATCATTATTATACATATCTTAAAATTAAAAGCTCGCTATGCATTGGAATATTAATTGCTCTATCGCAATTCTCCGACGGTGTTAAAAGGATATACAACCTTAGAATATATATTTTTCAATTCGTCTCTAATATTTTATAAATATTTTTTTTAGTTCCTAGAACTAATTGTACTAACAAAATCAATAGAAAATGTTTAATCTAAATATATATATATATATATATAACATTTAACCTGTTTAAATTTTTATTCAAATAGTTAATTCGGTCGAAAACTTATCTGTCACTCCAAAATGACAGTTTTTGGCCATTTTATCTAAGTTAATTAAGCCAAAATCTACCACTAAAAGTGAAATAGTCAAACAGTATTATTTCATAATGATAAAAAAAAATTTGACTGAGTTATTTATTGAAACAGACAGTTCAATAAATTAAACAATACATATATCTAGATTAGCATTGTTCTTTTTTTTTTTACGGAGTTCCTCTGAGGACTAAAAAAGAATGTTTATAAAATATTAAAAATTTATTAGAACAAAAAAAAATTATAAACTAAATCGAATTTCATTACAAATATAAAAGAGTAGAGTAAAACTTTATCATGAATAACATTATTGTTAATAGTCTATATTAATTATAATTTATACAATATTCTAGTGTCACGAAGCTATTATATAATAAAATTTAACAAAACAATTTAATTTTTATATATTATTTTTATTTCAACAATAACTTTAAAATACTAAAATTATTCAAGATACAAGTGAACATATTTTAGATAACGAAACTATTAATTGTTTTAACATTCACATAATTACAACTAACTACAAGGGATTGAATGATATATAGAAGACAAACTGATTCTGGACCAAACCATACGGGGATAAAGTGTTAATTTACCAATTAAATAGAAGAGTAAAATATTATTTTGATTTTTAAAAGATATTAGTGCCACCAGATTAATCCTTCAAAAATATTTGACATAATTTTAGTTTTAACATGTTAAAACATACATCATTTTAGTCTTCAATGTCAGATTTGTTAAAAAAAAAAAAGAGGTGAACAAAGTTATTTATGTTAATTATGTAAATTAACTTTTAGTCTAAAATAACAACTTGAAGTGCAACTTTACAAAATAAAAAAATACAATCTATTTTGGGCAGAGATGCTTTCAAAGAGTGAAAGATGAAATTGAAGTGCTTTTTGATATAATTGAAGAGTATAATTGTTATTTTATTTTACAGAATCATTCCTACATCTATGAGAATATTTAATTTTCACCCCTCTAGACATGGGTTTCTTTTTGTAAGAATCTATCCCAAAAAACTATTTTCAAGAATTGAAATTTTCTAGAAATAATATTTTAATTTTTGATACTAAGCATAAGAATCTTACATTTCCAAATTAATATTTCTAAAAATTTTAAATAAAATCTTATACCAAACGCCCTATGTCTTAGTATCGCTGCAGAGAATAAGGATGGAAAATTTTTTGCTCGGATGCAAGAAATGGAAATGAGGACAAGAAGACGAGGAGCAAACAAAACTTGCCTCCGCCGTATCTGTTGTCATCCCTACCTCCCTACTTTTATTGAAAAGTTGAAATTTATAATCAAATCCTTCAACTAAGCGATTTTGCTCTCGTCTCACTTTCAATTCCCCCACTCACTACTTCTATTGAGAAGCTGAAATTTATAAGCAAATGACTGCAAGGGCATGACCACACAACTAAATTGAAAGCGAGTTGACTTCGCTTGGTTATTTCGTTTTCTCACTGCTTTGTAGAACAATAGGGATTTTCCTCCAAAGGTCAAAGCTCTTTAACATTTGAACAATTGGAGTTGGACCACAAAGATTTTCAAAGAAATTCGATCTAAAAAAATTAATTTAATTATGAAAAAATATATTAATATAACAAATATTAAATATTAAATCTTTTTGTGATTCATTTAATTTATAAATCTTTTATAAACCGAATTTACTAAGTATTTTTCAATAATTGTGTTCCAGTGGAGGCCACTGCTTCCTCTGCCTGCCTGCTATAAAAACATTCCGGAAAGACTATATTATTACCTACCAAATGAATACAGAGCTTCCATAAGACTTACTTTTTATACTTTTGGGTCCATCACCCCAATAAAGCTTTAGTGAACTTTATCACCATTAAACCCAACAAGAAGATGAATGGAACACCAAAAGATGATGGCAACAATAATAGAACCAGCTTTTAAAATGTGGGGCTGCTTCAACTTAAAGCATTCAGATAGCATAAACAAATCTAATCAAAATGAATCCAGCGTTGTAAAAGAGAAAAGTGAACTAATAACATGAGTAGTACATGTTACCAACAATTTTTAGTATTATAAGGTGGCTGCTGGGTTTATTCTGTCATTATTTAATCAAAAATATTTTGATGACTTACACTACATTAAATTGAATTAGATTATTTTTGAGTTTTAAAAAAATTATAAAATGTAAGATTAATAAATAATTTTATGAATGGTAGAAATTTTTTAATATAAACTAAAATTAGAGAGAGTATGAATATAAATTTCAAAAATTTCATAAAAAAATTAATGTAATTTATTTTATAATCACAATAGGTTTTAATATATTAAAATAAATCACAAAAATAACTTGTACGATCTAATAAAGAATTTATTTTTATTTTTATAAAGTATCGTCATCGTGTTGGTTGTGCTCGCGATAGGTATCTAAATGAACTCTCAAGTCAAATTAAATCTTGTAAGGAATCTTATGATATGTACGTTTACAACTTACAAGGAGATCTTAAGTTACATAATACAGGTTTGGACTGAATCAAATCATCAACCAACATCCTTCCAACCGGAGATTCAAGCAAATATGAATTCACTGTGAAATTGTCAAAACCCAAGCTACCTCCAACTATCTTGAAGAGAATTATTGTACTTCATCTTGTATATCAACTATTAGGAGTTTGCTTCCATTTGAAGCTCACTATGAGCATTTTATTTCTTTCTTCTTATGAGAAATACTCCACCTAAATAACTGAGATATGATTGTGTTAGACTCTTGAGAAAATTACTCAAGGGAGGAGGCTCTGTATTTGAATTGTAATAACATAAAAGAAACTTTCTTGTGGTGTTCTTGGGAGAATAACATCACTAGTTGGTTGTAAAGCACGCTAGGATGTTTGCCTTTTGTACTTTGCAGAAGTCATAGTAGAGATAACTCTCAAGCTTGGCATGGGGAGTGGATGTTGGTTGTGACCAAACCACTATAAATTTAGTTTGAACTTCTCTCTTCCCTAATCTCCTTATATGTAATGCTTTAATATTGAACTTGTTTGTGTATTGTGAAACCTTACATATTGGTTTGTTTGGAAAAATAACACTTAAAATGATCATTTCTCGAAATCTGAAATTAATTGGAAACCCAATTCACCTCCCTCCCCCTCTTGGACTCCAGATTTAGATCCAACTACTCTTAACCCATGATTTTAAAATCAAAATAAAGGTAGTCGTCAAACAATTTTGTCACATTTGAAGCCTTAAAAACTGTCACAGGACAGGAGAATGAAGGTTAAGCATATTCTGAGACTTCACTTAAGCTTTTATGATAAATAGTTCAATGTTAGACATTATCGTAGCAATTCTTATGCTTACCTTCTTTCTTCTTCTTTTCATTGTCTTCATATAAATGTTACGTACATTACTTTTATACACAACTTCATAATTTATGCACAGTTCTCAGATAGCTCATTTGTAATGGGTATTACAGTTATCTTAACTTACACCAGATTTACCCAACAGCACTCTCTAAATAATGCCCTCGGATTTTTTTTTTCAAACTTTTATACCCACCCAGGTCTACGAATTGCAAAGGTATTCAAACACTCAATAAAACTTGTAGCTAGTTACATGGTCGACCGACATAAATCACATGCAATTCCAAAGGAATAAAAAGAATGAAGATTCAGTGGAACAATTACTAAAAGAAGGTCTGAATAGTGTTCTTGAAAACTTGATCTATAAAAAGAATTTTCCTTTCATGAACAAAGAAATGAAGAAGAAGACAATTAGCATCGATTTCAAGAATTTCAGATGACTTGACAGTTGCATTGTGACCATAAATGCCACCTTTAAGCATCAGTAAACGAAAAGTGTAGTGTTTCATAATGTTTTGTTCTCCCTCAGACCACAGAACTGATGTAGAAAATAGCATTATCCTCTGCATTCACCGAAACCTATGGTGATAACTTTCAAAATCTAGATTTCTGATTCTAGCTATTTGACACAATGGCAGTCTTAAATGACACGTGAAGATGTCCTTCATATATCCAAGAATATATGCAACAAATTAGGCAGTCCTGGTAAATGATATATCTTATCCCCCTCTTTTCTCTCAACACACACACAGAGAATAAGTAACATCGACTCTAAATTTCTGGCATTAATCAACACACAAAAGCATTGATTGGAAACCAATCGTAATTAATTGGAAATGTCACTGAACCTCAGAAGAATATAATATAAGTAGCATGCATGTACAATCATATGGATAAGAAAAATCCGTCATATCATCCTAATATCTAATTCGTTAATTTAAGTAGCAGATCAAAGTAACATCTTTCCTTTTAATTCAATTATCATTAAGTTAATTCAAAATATTCAACGCTTCAATAGAACTTGATGAATTCAGTCATTAAATGTACCGTTACAACTTAGTAGGCATAATATAAGCATCTATGAGATGCTGAGATAAGGGAACTGAATTGCATAACAAGGTTCTCTTCTCACCCCACCATCTCTGTCAAAGTAATTTCATTTCTTTTATATGAATAACTAATTATTTGAGTAGATTGTAAGGGAAAATGCTATATTTCATATATCAGTTTTTTTTTGGGGGGGGGGGGAATTGAAATTAAGCACAAACACTCAATTATCACTGAATATCCGTTGCCTCACATTGAAACATCTCTTATATCCATTTAGGCTGAATCATGGCTGCAGCACAGTTTAGGCACAGAACTATAAGTACATAAAAGGTTCGGAATAATCACGTAAGACTCTAAGAAAGAAAATGCCTCCCTTAACTATCTCTGACACATGTTTAAGAGAGAGCATTATTGGCATTAATAGTAGGAGTTTACAAACTAGACGAGACATCTATCATTATTCTGGGCATCATATGGTATAACTCAATGAAGTAAAAAAGTAATTCCCAAAACTTGAAGGTAGTAAAATCAACAACTACTATTATAATGATGCACTCCCATTTTGGCAAGCATAGTGATAAGAGCCCGTTAAATAATTGGGATGATGACTAGTTGTTGGGCCAACCCAGGCCCAAGTTCTGGAAGGTTTACACCAGAAGGAACAAACACGTGGATGAGAAAAAAGGGAATTTGGTTACGTAGGGAAATTCAGTTATGCAAAGTTAGGAAGAGGTATTTGTGGGGGGGGGGTGTGGCGTGAGTCAACTTTTGGGAAGATTTTAGTCTTGGGGCAAATTTCTCTAGAGATTTCTGAAGGAACTTGAGCTTTGGTTCCACTATCTTTTCTTTCTGCTTTTACTTGATTGTTTAAGCTGTTTTTGGTTGAATGCTCTTAGTTTTTAATAAAAATACTATTCAGCATTGCTAGTTGTCTATTAATTGGTCTGACTTATCAGATGCAAAAATGCCACAAAACGTGAGCTACAATAGAGATAAGCAATGCTATGGAGGAACGGATTGCAGTAGTTGAAGCATTGTGTCCTAGAGTGGAAGGTTTGGAGGTTTTTATTGGAGAGATACGCAATATGGTGATTGCCTTGCAAAAGAATATGATGCATGAATTTGAAAAAATGTATGGGAAAAGAGTGAATGAAGAACCTCAAGATAATTCACCTCGTCGTAATGCTACTCTGCCATCTCAGGCGGCTTCTGCTTCAGCTGCTACGTCATCTTTAGACCCTCTGAAAGAGTGTTTAGATGAGTTCAAACTGTCGGTGAAAAAATTCAAATTACTTGGTTTTTTAGGTATTGAACCAATGGGATAGATTTCTCGAGTAGAGATATATTTTGAAGTCCACAACACAGATTATGTGATGAAGATACGTCTCACACGTTTATGTATGGAAGGTAATACGATCCATTGGTTCACTCTGTAGCATGAATCTGAAGATCACCCAACATGGAGTAGGCTTAAACAAGCTTTGATTTGTAGATTTTTGGGGTCCCATTATGATAATCCTTGTAAGGCTTTGAAGGCAACTGGGTCTGGTAGATGAATACATCGAGATTTTTGAGTTCATATATTCTCAGGTGCCTAAAGTGTTAGAACAGCAATACATTAGGTACTTTATGAGTGGTATGAAGCATGAAATTTGGCAAAGAGTACACAATTTTTGACTGGTAACACATTGGCAAGTCATGCATCTTGCACGCAACGCAGAGGTAGAGCTTGAAGGAGATGAACGACAGAGCCATAAGGGTCGAACAGGTTTTTTCTCTTTAATAGGGAAGGTGGATCACTCGAATGCATATAGTGCTTTTGGATCGGGTTAGAAGAAGAACTTGAAGAAAGCCATTTCTAGCGAACCACAAGCTACTGGGCCGAGTCAGGTCGCGCAAGCCCAAAAATGTGAGTCAATCATGATGGGCTCAATAGGTGGAGGGCCCAAAAACTTGAGTTTTTGTTCTAGCTCAAATGCTATAGTGGTTGGTCGAGGAGGAGAAACCAGTAAGGTCTCGAATGCATAAAAGACAAAGGGGTGTGCCATATCACCTATAACGAGATGCTGAATCATAAGAGTATGGGATCGTGTTTTCAGTGTGGTGAGTAGTTTTCTTCGGCATCAATGCGCAGCACAGTCGTCAAAGGTAACCATATTGGCAAAGGATGAATCGTTGGAGGACAAAACTGATGGTGGCCGAGGATTTCAGTCTATAGAAATAAGGTAGGAAGGTGAAGGAATTGAGTTGGACTGCCGTGTCATGGGGTTGTTGGGCATAGCATCAGAGAAGGTAGGGAACTATCGGACCATGCAGGTTGAGGATAAAGTAAATGGGACTCCTATTTTGATCCTAATCGATATGGGTGCCAAACATAATTTTTTGGCACCACAAGTGGTAGCTTCTTTGGATTTGAAGGTTGACAATTCCAAGATGTTTTAGTAAAACTGGGGGATGGTCATAGAGTAGGACTACTGGGAAATGTGCCGATATACCTCTGCACTTTGGAAATTTTTTTTTATGAAAGTGGATGCTTATATTTTGGAATTAGGAGGAGTAGATGCTATACTGGGTGTGTCTTGGCTGCAAACCCTGAGAAAAATTATGGTGGATTACAGGGAGATGGCAATGTCTTTTGGATACTAGGGGAAAGAAGTGTCTTTAAAAGGAAGTAATCATGGTTTGGGCCAAAATGCAACTCTTAATTACCAAGCGTTGTCTGCACAGGGTGCGAGGAATGATACTCGAATGGAAGTGGATGGATGGTGTTAAAGTACAAAACTCACGACTGTGATTCAAGATGATTAGGGACTAAGTACAATATAGCAAGCGGAATTAGATACGGTATTGTAGAAATTATTTAATGTGTTTAGAGAGGTTACAGGACTACCCCCGCATAGGAGCATCGTCCATTTGATCTCTCTTGTAGAAAAAATCACATCAATCAGTGTTCGTCCTTACCGTTACCATCATCAACACAAATTAGAGATAGAAAGGCAGATTAATAGATGTTGGAGAAAGGCATTATCAGACAAAATTCTATTCTGTACTCTAGTCCCATAATTTTGGTAAAGAAGATAATAGTTGTCATATGTGCGTTGATTATAGGGCTTTGAACAAGGCCATTATTCAAGATAAATTTCTAATTCCGATCATGGATGAGCTACTGGATGAACTGAATGCAGTCAACTATTTTTCTTTGCTAGACCTCAAATCTGGTTATAACCAGATTCGTATGAAGGATGAAGATATTGAGAAGACAACATCCCGTACTTATGAGGGACACTACGAGTACTTGGTTATGCCATTTAGTCTTATGAACGCACCCACAACGTTCCAAGCAGCAATGAACTTCATATTCCGGTCATATCTTCGTAAGTTTGTCTTAGTTTACTTTGATGATATATTGGTGTACAACTGTGATTGGGAAATACATATGCAGCATTTGGAGATGGTAATGATGGCATTGAAGTCATCTCAGTTTGTGGTAAACAAAAAGAAATGTCAATTTGGTAAGACTCAAATAGAATACTTGGGTCATTCGATATCTCAAGCAGGGGTAGAAATAGATCCTGCCAAGGTGATAAGTGTCAAGAATTGGCCAACTCTGAAGAACATAAAAAGAGTTAGAGAATTTTTAGGGCTCATTGGTTACTATCGGAAGTTCATACAAAATTATGAAAAAATTGCAAAATCATTGTCAAATTTGACAAAGAAAGAGGGGTTTAAATGAAGTGAAAAAGCTACTTCGGCTTTTGATACTTTGAAAGAAGCTGTAACTACTGCTCCTGCTCTTGCTTTACCTGCTTTTTCTTAAGTATTTGAGTTGGAGTGTGATGCTTTGGGTCCTGGATTGGGAGTAGTGCTAATGCAAACCAGGAAACCTATTGCTTTTTACAGTAAGGCCTTTCTCCCAACAATCTAGCTAAATCAATTTATGATAAAGAATTAGCAGCTATAGCACTTGCCATTAAACATTGGAGTCATTATTTGTGTGGAAGAAGATTTATAGTGTATTCAGACTAAAAAATTCTGAAACATTTTTTACAGCAACCTATAATTAGTGCTGATCAACAAAATTGGGAGGCTCGATTAATGGGATTTAGTTTCGAGGTCATCTACAAGCCTAGTCTAGAAAACAAGGTTGCTGATGCATTGTCTAGAATGCATGAGGATATAGCTGAATTGACCGCTATAGTTTCATTTCCAATTTGGTTGCAAGAAGAGATTGTACAACAAGAAATTAAGGTTGATAAGGAACTACAAGAAATTATTAGTATCTTATAACAGCAACAAGAAAGTTATCATGGGTTTTCTCTTTACAAGGGGGTGCTGATGCATAAGAGACGCTAGTCATCTTTGCAAATTCCAATTTAATCCCTCAATTATTACAAGAATGTCACAATTCACCCACAGGAGGCCATTTTGGTTTTCTACATTCTTACAGGAGGTTGAGGGTAAATGTATTTTGGCTGGGCATGAAGAAAAATATTCAAAGATTTATCCAAGAATGTGATGTATGTTAGCACAATAAATATGCAGCTACAGCCCCGTACGGATTGCTACAACCATTAACAATTTTGAATCAGATTTGGGAGGAGCTCTCAACGGATTTTATTATCGTACTTCCTCATTCAAAAGGTTATGAAGTTATTTTTATTGTGGTAGACAGTCTTTCTAAGTACGCTCATTTCATACTTTTAAAGCATCCTTATTCTGCTAAGAGTATAGCTGTTTTATTTATGAAGGAAAGTTTGCATAGGTTGCCCAAGTTTGTAATCAATGACCATGATCCCATTTTTATGAGTCTGTTCTGGAAAGAGCTCTTCAAGTCATGTGGGACTAGTTTGAAGTTGAGTTTGGCGTATCACCCTAAGACTGATGGTCAAACTGAGGTGGTGACCCGTTGTTTAGAATCATATCTACACTATTTTGCTTCTGATCAGCCCAAAAATTGGTCCATTTAGGTCCCATAGGCAAAGTTTTGGTACAATTCCACGTATCATAGTTCAACAAGAACTACCCCTTTTGAAGCAGTGTATGGGAGAAGGCTCCTACGTTGGACAAAGATGTTTTGGGTGAAGCAAAGGTTGAAGCAGCAGCTAGAGATGAAGCCTTGAAGTAATTAAAAATACATTTGCATAAAGCTAAACAGCAAATGTGTAAGTTTGCAAATAAAAAAAGGCAGCATATGGAGTTTCAGCTTGGTGATTGATGAGAACCATCATAATGATCAAGTTAGCTCTAAATGTTCAAGTGATCCATTCCAAATTCTAAGTGGACCAATTACTAGAGCTCGAGCTAAAAGGATTAAAGAGACTTTTAATGGACTTGTTCAAGACACCTTAGCTAAACAAATGAATCAAGAACCGGAGCTAAACACTTGTGAGGGCGTACTGAACAATATCCAAGCTGAATATGGGATTATATAGAGCTTTTTGGGTCAAAGTACAATTAAATGAAGAGTTAGGTCCATGGAGCACACAATAGTTGACTCATTGGGCCTTAATTATGTTGATTGGAGAAAAATATACTGAATTAGTATATCATAATGTACAGGAGAAAAATTTTAGACTTTATAGGCTCCTTAGTCAAATCTTCCCATGTGCATTAATTGCATTTGTTTCAAACTTTGAATTTTTAGGCTTAGGAGTCTCTTTAGTCAATCCATTACATGTGCATTAGGTGCTTTCATAATTGCTAGTTTCCTTGACTAGAAATCAGACTTTTCTATTTATATTGTAACCTTTTATTGTTGTAAGAACTTTTGTCATTAAATTCAAATCATATTTTTCTGGAAATACCAGATTGGAGATTGGAGAGTTCTTCTCTAGGGTTCTTTATAGAACTAACAGACTTATCAAGGTTTGATTAACCTTGTGATGTCTTTGATACTGTTCTCTCTTGTTCAAGGGTTCTTAGTAGATCAACTAGACCTGTTTAGACTTTCTTAGGGTGTATATATCATTGCATTGGCTGTGGATTCTAAGGTATAGATCCTCTTGGGTTTGCATTGTCGTCTTTGGCTGCGGGTTCTACGATCTTCCCTTGTGGGTTCGCACCATCTTGGTATCAAAGCACGGCTCCCTATTAGGTCATATCTTTTGTTCTTGTATTTCTCATCTTCTGATTGTATTTTCTATTCTTTCTTGTGTTTGCTCATCTTTGTGTGTCTCTGTTCGTTCCCTACATTGTTAATCTCTGTTCGTCATGTTTTCCTTTGAGTTTTTCAGTGATTCATATATCATTTTCATAGTTTAGAATCTCATCTTTCTGCTCGTTTTGGAATCGCTTCAATACAAAATTTCTGCCATGAGTTATAGTCATTTTTATCCAGACATGTTTGTCCTAGATTTTCCAGATCCAATTGCTTATTTGAGTTTCTTAGTGTGATTATTATTCTCTTATTCCAATTTCTGCCAAAAAAAAGATGAGGCAAAAAAAAAGGAATTAAAAAACGAAAAAAAAAAAGGGAACAAAAGAAAGAGGATTCTATTGAAATTTTGTTGGGATTTGTTTTATTTCGATTTTTGCTTCAGAATTCTTGATATTGAATTCTAGAAATTTATTTTTCCTATGATCCAAATTTGTTTTCTAATCCCCAATTGTCTAACTGACTCTACAAGTTTTGGTATAGTCTTGTGTTGGTTAGTTACCTTAAAGAACCTATTAAGAGAACTAATAGAGGAAAAAGGCAAGAGTGACACATATTGAGAAAAAGCCTATAAGGAGTGAAACATGAGTGTAGAGTGACATTCTTTGAGTGCAAACACATAAGAAAATCTATGAGGATCTTTTCTTTTCACTAACCAATTTTTCTTGTAGCTAAGAAAAAAAATGTCTAACAAGGAGGAGTCAACCAACGGTGGAAACTCACTAAACATAGACCTTGTCATAAAAGCCATGCAACAACAGTTTGAGCGCTTTAATGTGGTGTTTGGAGATATAAGAGATAGGCTGGATATGCAAGACACTAGGATCAGCAATTTACAAAGGAGGCAACCTAACAGGAGTCCTAATTCTAGAAGAGTTGTTCAGCCTGAAGATGAGTTTGAAGTTGACGTATGGAGTGAGGATGATGATGGTTATGAATTTGAAGTTGGTGTAAGAAGAAATAGGCATACAAGAGTTAGACCATAAATGTATCATCAGAGAAATATTCCTAGAGAAGGAAGGCAAGTAGATGGAGACCTAGGAAGTATTAAAATGAAAATACCAACTTTCCAAGGTAGAAATGATCCCGAAGCTTACTTAGAGTGGGAAAAAAAGGTTGAGTTGATTTTTGAATGTCATAATTATTCTAAAGTGAAGAAGGTGAAATTGGTTGTGATAGAGTTCACTGATTATGCAATTATTTGGTGGGATAAGCTAGGTTTAAAAAGGAGGAGAAATGGTGAGCAGCCTATAGAAACTTGGGTAGAAATGAAGGCTATGATGAGGAGGAGATTTGTACCTAGCCATTACTACAGGGACCTCTACCAGATGTTGCAGACTCTTACACAAGGATCCAAGAGTGTGGAGGAGTATTACAAAGAAATAGAGGTTGCTATGATAAGGGCTAATGTCAAGGAGGATATGGAGGCTACAATAGCTCATTTTTTGAATGGGTTGAATAAAGACATAGCCAACGTAGTATAATTGCAGCATTATGTGGAGTTGGAGGATATGTTACAAGTGGCAATTAAGGTGGAAAAATAACTCAAGCGCAAAGGTGCCTTAAGATTTAATTCTATCTCTAATTCTCCAATGAAACAGAGTTGGAAGAAGGAAGAAAAAGATGTTCGAAAAGAGATTTCTTCAACTAAGGACAAAGGTAACTCTGAACCTCAAACTTCTAGATATAAAGATACAAAATGTTTCAAGTGTTTAGGTACAGGTCATATAGCTTCACAATGCCCTAACAAAAGAGTCATGATTATGAGGGATAATAAAGTGGTGACTGAAAGTGAGAGTGATGATTCCATACCTTCACTCGAAGATGCTAGTGATGATAGGCTTGAGTATGCAGTGGAAGGAGAAGCACTTGTCACTAGGCGTGCCTTGAATGCTCAAGCTAAGGAAGATGATGTGGAGCAACAAAGGGAAAATATTTTTCACACTCGCTGTCTTATCAACAATAAGGTATGCAACATGATTATTGATGGGGAGAGTTGCACTAATGTTGCTAGCACTACACTGATTGAGAAATTAGATTTGCCAATCATTCCACACCAAAGACCATACAAGCTTCAATGGTTAAATGATTGTGGAGAAATCAAAGTTAATAAGCAAGTTCTGGTTTTATTCTCAATTGGAAAGTATAGTGATAAGGTGCTATGTGATGTTGTTCCTATGCATGCTGGTCATATACTTATTGGGAGGCCATGGGAGTTTGATCGTAGCGTTGTCAAGGATGGATTTACAAATAGATACTCATTTGTTAAGAATGATCGAACAATTACTCTCGCTCCATTAACACCTAAGCAAGTGTATGAAGATCAACTTAAGATGAAAAAGGAGAATGATTCAAAAAATGAGAAAAAAAAAGAGTTCAAAAAAAGAAAAGACGATGGAGAGAAAAGAAAATGCAAGAGTGAGCTATTATGCTAAGGAGAGCGAAGTGAGGAGTGATTTTCTAGCTAAAAAACCTTTGCTCGTACTTATATATAAGGAGGGTTTTTTTAACACTAATGAACTTAACTCTTCGTTTCCTAGTGTTGTTGGGTCTTTGTTACAGAAATTCTAAGATGTGCTGCCAGAAGAAATTCCTCCAGGGCTACCAACCATTAAAGGAATTGAACATCAAATTGACTTCATTCCAAGAGCAACAATTCATAATCTCCTAGCCTATAGGACAAATCTTGAGGAAGCAAAGGAGCTTAAAAGGCAAATTGAAGAGCTTATGGCAAAGGGCTAAAAGTTTGAGTCCTTGTGCAGTTCCAATACTTCTCGTGCCAAAGAAAGATGGATCATGGAAGATGTGCATTGATTGCACGACCGTAAACAATATAACGGTAAAATATCGCCATCCTATCCTTAGATTGGATGATATGCTTGATTAATTGCATGGGTCTAGTATCTTTTCTAAAATTGATTTAAAATTTGGATCAAATTCGGATAAGGGAAGGTGATGAGTGGAAAATTGCTTTCAAAACAAAGCATGGACTGTATGAATGATTAGTCATGCCATTTGGACTAACTAATGCACCTAGCACTTTCATGAGATTAATGAATCATGTTTTGCATGCAAACATTGAAAAATTTGTTGTGGTTTATTTTGACGATATTCTGATTTATAGCAAGGGTTTAAATGAACATTTGAATCATCTGCGTTGTGTGCTTGATGTGTTGATAAAGGAAAAATTATATGCTAATCTACGGAAGTGTAGTTTTTGCATAGACAAAGTTGTGTTTCTTGGCTTTATCATAAGTGCATAGGGAATAAAAGTTGATGAAGAAAAGGTCAAGGTCATCAAAGAGTGGCCAACACCTAGATCAGTCACTAAGGTAAGAAGTTTTCACAGTTTAGCTAGTTTTTACCGTCGTTTTGTGAAATATTTTAGCACACTTGTTGCACCACTCACTGAAGTGGTAAAGAAATCTGTTGGATTTAAATGGAAAAAAGATGATGCATTCAATGTTTTAAAGGAAAGGTTATGTTCTGCACCTGTTTTGACATTACCTAATTTTTCTATAGCCTTTGAAATTGAGTGATACATCCGGAGTTAGTATAGGGGCTGTTTTAATCCAGAAAAGGAGGCAAATTGCTTATTTTAGTGAAAAACTAAATGGTGCTGTCTTGAATTATCCAACTTATGACAAGGAGCTTTATGCACTTATGAGAGCATTAGAGACATGGCAACACTACCTCTGGCCTAAAGAGTTTTTCATTCACACAGATCATTTATCTCTCAAACATCTCAAAAGTCAAGGTAAGTTGAATAAGCGTCATGCAAGGTGGCTAGAATTCATTGAGACATTTCCATATGTCATCAAATATAAACAAGGTAAAGAGAATGTGGTTACAGATGCATTATCTAGGAGGTATGTTCTTCTTACTTCTCTGAATGCAAGATTGTTTGGGTTTGAGTATATCAAGGATTTGTATGTAAATGACGATGAATTTGCTGAAGTGTTTCTTGCATGTGAAAAAAGGGAATTCGATAAGTTTTATAGAGTTGATGGTTATCAATTTAAGGAGAATAAGTTATGTGTGCCTCAATATTCTTTGTGTGAATTGCTTGTGAGGGAAGCTTATGGAGGAGGCTTAATGGGACATTTTGGTGTAAGAAAGACTTTAGATATATTGCAGAAGCATTTCTTTTGGCCTAGAATGAAACGTGATGTTAAACAAATTTGTGAAAGATGCATTACATGTAAGAAAGCTAAATCTCGAGTCCTACCACATGGTTTGTACACACCTTTACTGGTGCCTAGCGAACCTTGGGTGGACATCTCTATGGACTTTGTTTTGGGATTATCTAGGTCAAAGAGGGGTTCGGACTCAATATTTGTGGTCGTTGACCGATTTTCCAAAATGGCACATTTTATTTTATGCAATAAAACTGATGATACTATTCACATCGCTGATTTATTCTTTAAGAAAATTGTGAAACTTTATGGTGTTCTTAAAAGCATTGTTTCGGATAGGGATAAAAAAAATTTAGTCACTTTTGGAGGGTTTTGTGGGGCAGGCTTGGTACTAAATTGTTGTTCTCTACAGCTTATCATCCACAAACTGAAGTTGTTAATAGAGTTTTAACTCAATTGCTTCGAACTGTTATTCAAAGGAATTTGAAAAATTGGGGAAATTGTTTGCCATTCATTGAATTTGCATATAATAGGAGTGTACATTCAACTACTTAATATTCTCCTTTTGAAATTGTTTTTGGTTTTAATCCATTAACTCCTTTGGATTTAATCCCATTGCTGATTGATGAAAGAGTTAGCCTCGATGGCCACAAGAAAGCTCAGCTGGTGAAGCAAATTCATGAACGTGTCAAGCAGCAAATCGAGAAGAAAAATGAACAATATGCAAACAAGACCAACAAAGGAAGAAGGCGTGTTACTTTTGAGCCTAGAGACTGGGTATAGGTGCATAAAAGGAAGGAAAGATTTCCAGCTCAAAAGAAATCAAAGCTGGCTCCAAGAGGAGATGGTCCATTCCAAGTTCTCGAGCGAATCAATGATAATGCATACAAAATTGAACTACCAAGTGAGTATAGTATTAGTGCCACTTTTAATGTTGCTGATCTCTCTCCTTTTGATGCAGGTGAAGATTCGAGGACAAATCCTTTTAAGGAAGGAGGAGATGATGAGAACCATCATAATGATCAAGTTAGCTCTAAATGTTCAAGTGATCCATTCCAAATTCCAATTGGATCAATTACTAGAGCTCGAGCTAAAAGGATTAAAGAGACTTTTAATGAACTTGTTCAAGACACCATAACTAAGCAAATGAATAAAGAATCGGAGTTGAACACTTGTGAGGGCGTACTGAACATTATCCAGACTGAATATGGGATTATATAGAGCTTTTTGGGCCAAAGTACAATTAAATGAAGAATTAGGTCCATAGAGCACACAATAGTTGAATCATTGGGTCTTAATTATGCTGATTGGAGAAAAATATGTTGAATTAGTATCTCATAATGTACATGAGTGAAATTTTAGACTTTGTAGGCTCCTTAATCAAATCTGCCCATGTGCATTAATTGCATTTGTTTCAAACTTTGAATTTTTAGGCTTAGGAGGCTCTTTAGTCAATCCATTATATGTGCATTAGGTGCTTTCATAATTGCTGGTTTCCTTAACTAGAAATTAGACTTTTCTATTTATATTATAACCTTTTATTGTTGTAAGAACTTTTGTCATTGAATTCAAATCATATTTTTCTGGAAATACCAAATTGGAGAGGAGAGTTCTTCTCTAGGGTTCTTCATAGAACTAACAGACTTATCAAGGCTTGATCAACCTTGTGGTGTCTTTGATACTGGGGATCCTTATTCTCTCTTGTTCAAGGGTTCTTAGTAGATCAACTAGACTTGTTTGGGCTTTCTTGGGGTGTATATATCATTGTATTGGCTGTGAGTTCTAAGGTATAGATCCTCTTGAGTTCGTATTGCCGTCTTTGGTTGCGAGTTCTACGATCTTCCCTAGTGGGTTCGCACCAGTGATTGGGTGTTTCTTAAACTCAGACCATATCGCCAAATATCCATGACTCAACAAATTTATTCAAAATTGTCACACTCATTCTATGGTCCCTTCCAATAAGTTGAAACCAATAGCTTATAAATTAAACCTTCCTCCTACATCTAAAATACATCATGTTTTCCATGTCTCCCTCTTAAAGAAAGCTGTAGGGAAATATCCTGTGTAATCAACCTTACCAGTAAAATTGGTTGTTGATGATACTGTGAAACTAGAAAAGGTGTTGGGGGCTCGTTTGAAGTGGCAGGATGGTCAATACAACAAGGAATTTTTTATACAATGGCAACATTGCAGAGAGGAGGAAGCTACTTGGGAGGAGGAGATAACTTTGAGGAGTCAGTTCCCTGAGTTTTGCCTTGAGGACAAGGTAAACCTTTCTGGAGGAGGTATTGATAAGAGCCCATTAAATAATTGGGATAATGACTAGCTATTGGGCCAACACAGGCTTAAGGTCTGGAAGGTTTACTCCAGAAGAAACAAACACGTGAATGACAAAAAGGAGAATTTGGTTTCACAGAGAAATTCAGTTATGCAAAGTTAGGGAGAGGTATTTGTGAGGGGGGTGTGGTGTGAGTAAGCTTTTGGGAAGATAGTAGTTTTGGGACAAATTTCTCTGAAAAGATTTCTAAAGGAGCTTGAGCTGTGGTTCCATTATCTTTTCTTTCTTCTTTCACTTGGTTGTTTAAGCTGATTCTGGTTGAATGCTCTTAGTTTTCATTAAAAATACTATTTAGAATTGCTAGTTGTCTATTACATAGCATAATTGAGTGTAAATAATAAAGAATATAACAGTACGCATATATGCTTTACATTCCTTCGTAAATAATAAAGACCACACATATAAAACGTTCCCAAACAATTGAATGTAAATACCCATCCATGTAGTGATAATTGATGCCCCAACAAATGCATAAAACCCCTTGATCCATTTGTGCGGAACTTTAATTCCGGTCACATAATCAAAAAATAAAATAAACCAGGTTATTCTCAATAAATTAGACCTTTTAATTTAGGAGATAATTAATAATCATTAATGGAAATTTATATGTTCTTAAACGAGGGTTCTGATACCTCATGTAAGTTTTCATTAATTTATGTAAATCGAAATCTAATTTTGCATAACCCTTCCATTATGGCCATCTTGGAACTAGTTGATTCTCAGAAGTGCATGCGAGTAAAATACTAACATTCCATTTCAATATTTTTGTTCATGACCAATAAATCAATATGGTTTGCAAGAGGTAAAGATTTATGATTATCAATTTTTTATTTGACACGCATCATATAATGTTGCTCTGATCAGCTTATTGCTCACTGTTTCTCCGATAACCAGCTTCTTCTCTCAAATCTCCCACTTTATGACCAAAACCACATGCTTCACGACGACGCTATGTTTTGTTAAATGGGCATTAGCTTGGTTTGATGTAATGATGGATTTGAACTATGGGAATATCAATGACATAGTAATATGTTAGTAATGTTGGATTTTTTGGGGTCTAATTTCTAGTTTGAATTTTGTGTTAAATTTGTCTTTTTTAAAAAAATTTTACTTTAAATATTAATAGAGATGAAAAACACGGTGCAAGACTATATATTTATTTTAACGCGTTGTATATTTAATTTGTTCGTTTAAAATATTAGAGCGTTCGAATAATTACGTAGTGTAAGACTTTGACCTCCCAAGTCATTGTTATATGCTTTTTGGGATAAAAAACTTGAGAGTTCTATAAACTCAAAAGATAATTACACATATTATGTACTCCTAAATATTAATGAAAATAATACAATCATAGCCAATTTTGACAAAAGACCTAGAAAAAAGAAATAGAGTCAAAAAATAATACAATCATTGTCAAGTGTACGAAACCTAGTTGGTCTTCTTGACATGTTCGAGAAGAACTGTTCAACTTACGAACGCACAATATATTACTTCTAAGTTCTAGCTATACCCTTGACTTCAAGATATTTAATCAAATTTTTTATACGCCAACATGGTTTAATTTATTTAGGAAAAGAAAATCTAATAAAAGTTTCACCATCACTCGCGGAATATTGTAGAAAGATGGTTGTTAAAGGACTGAGTCACAAAGGACCTTTTAACCCTCGTTTATACACAAAGCAGGGTTTGAAAATGTAATAAAAATTTCACCATCAATCACGAAATATTGTAAGAGGATGATTGTTAAGGACTGAGTCTCAAAGTATGCTTCTAATTAGGTGTACAAAACCAAATCAAATCGATTAAACCAAATTAAACTGGTAAAAAATCGAATAAAATCGATTTTGAATAGTTTAATTCGATTTTTTTTAATATAAAATTGAGCGATTCGATTCGATTGGCGGTTAAAAAAAAAATTAATTAAACCGGACCGATCAATATATTATTTAATATATAATTTTATTAATATTTTATAATAAAAAAATTTTACTTTCTTTTCTCTGGGTCCTCTTTTCCCTGTTGGCCGCTGCGAATCCCTTTCCTGTTTTAGCTCGCGTCGCTTTGATGCCCCTCTTGCGCACATCTTCATCAGCTCGTGGACTGCCCAGTTGATTCCGCCGCACGCCCCTCAGACGTTCCCCTGCCTTGACTGCGTTAATTATCTTCTCCCAGGCTTTAAGAATCTGCCATTACCAGCAATGATATTTCAAGGCTCTGCCTTTCACGACTTGGCATTTTAAAAAAAAAAAAAAAATTTGCAGTACATGCCCTCAATTTTCCAAGAGAAACTTGGCTCGTAATCCCAGCAACCTCTCATCTGAACTTTCTGTAAGGGGCTATAGTTGCCCAACTTCATTGACGCAAGTTGAATCAAGACAGGAAAACTGCTACTTTGAAGTTTTGCTAATTTTTTGAATTATAAAATTATTTTAAAAATTTCAATTGATAAATTTTAATAAAATTCAAGAGTTGTTAAAGTAAGTAGTCTAAATAAATAATTTATTTTAATGAATTATTAAGATATTTTGAATTAATAAAAAATTTGAAATAAAACTATGCACGCAAAATTTATAACATCCAGGACTCGAAATGATAGGCGCCAGAGTTGCGTTTTGCAGGAAAAGGCCATCAACGAAATAAATAAATAAATTAAAATATCAAATTAAATCGAACCGTTTTTATTCGATTCGGTTTAATTTAATTTTATAAAAATTTATTAGACCAAATAAATTTATTTTTTACTTAAAATTATATAGTCGGTTTAATTTGATTTAACCTAAATCAAAGCGAACCGAGTGAGTAACCCTACTACTCCTCATTCATACACAGAGCGGTTCCTTTCATAACTTCTTTAAAAGCTACAAATCCCATTTGTCTGTGCGTTTACGATTGTTGGATGCGTGAGAGGCTTCGTTTGGAAATGAGTAGGCGTCCAAATCAACGGGGTCGGGAAGAAAATGTCTCGCGCCCAAACTCCCACGTTCCTAGTCCTTCTTCACGAGTGTGGAGTCACATGGATTCCGTACGAGATTTCATGACGGAGCCCAGTACAGAATTCTCTGCTGTTGCTTCCAAATTGATTGAGAGTTCTAAGAAGGCACTCCCAGATGACACAAAAGTTCGTGATTGGTCTTCGGTAATGAAATTTGAAAGTGTTAAGTCTGCACTCCCAGATGGCACAAAATTTCGTGATTGGTTTTCGGGAATGAAAATTGAAAGTGTTAAGTCTGCATTCCCAGATGGCACAAAAGTTCGTGATTGGCTTTCGGGAATGAAAAAAGAAACAGAGCCAGAAAATAATAAAATCATAGTCAAGTGTACGAAACCTAGTTGGTCTTCTTGACATGTTCGAGAAGAACTGTTAAACTTACGAACGCACAATATATTACTTCAAAGTTCTAGCTATACCCTTGACTTCAAGATATTTAATCAAATTTTTTATACGCCAACATGGTTTAATTTATTTAGGAAAAGAAAATCCAATAAAAGTTTCACCATCACTCACGGAATATTGTAGAAGGATGGTTGTTAAAGGACTGAGTCACAAAGGACCTTTTAACCCTCGTTTATACACAAAGCGGGGTTTGAAAATGTAATGAAAATTTCACCATCAATCACGAAATATTGTAAGAGGATGGTTGTTAAGGACTGAGTCTCAGAAGTGCATGCGAGTAAAACACTAACATTCCATTTCAATATTTTTGTTCATGACTAATAAATCAATATGGTTCGCAAGTGGTAAGGTTTGTGATTATCAATTTTTTTATTTGACACGCATCATATGATGTTACTCTGATCAACTTATTGCTCACTGTTTCTCCGATAACCAGCTTCTTCTCTCAACCATGTGCTCGACAATAAAAAAATTAACCTTAATAAACTAATGATAAACATATAAATATAGCTCACATGCGCGATCTTCTTCCGAATATTATAATTTGGCTGAAGATGTGCCCCCTCTGTGACTTTGACGAGTGCTTTAATAATTAAACAAATATTTGTAACTCCGAAGTCCGAACTACTCACAACTCTAACATTAATTTGAAATCATTGTTTAATTAAAATAAATTAATGTTCAATAGATATTAATATTGGTAATATTTTAAAACATATTTGTATCATTATTATACATATCTTAAAATTAAAAGCTCGCTATGCATTGGAATATTAATTGCTCTATCGCAATTCTCCGACGGTGTTAAAAGGATATACAACCTTAGAATATATATTTTTCAATTCGTCTCTAATATTTTATAAATATTTTTTTAGTTCCTAGAACTAATTGTACTAACAAAATCAATAGAAAATGTTTAATCTAAATATATATATATATATATATATATATATATATATATATATATATATAACATTTAACCTGTTTAACTTTTTATTCAAATAGTTAATTCGGTCGAAAACTTATCTGTCACTCCAAAATGACAGTTTTTGGCCATTTTATCTAAGTTAATTAAGCCAAAATCTACCACTAAAAGTGAAATAGTCAAACAGTATTATTTCATAATGATAAAAAAAAAATTTGACTGAGTTATTTATTGAAACAGACAGTTCAATAAATTAAACAATACATATATCTAGATTAGCATTGTTCTTTTTTTTTTTACGGAGTTCCTCTAAGGACTAAAAAAGAATGTTTATAAAATATTAAAAATTTATTAGAACAAAAAAAAATATAAACTAAATCGAATTTCATTACAAATATAAAAGAGTAGAGTAAAACTTTATCATGAATAACATTATTGTTAATAGTCTATATTAATTATAATTTATACAATATTCTAGTGTCACGAAGCTATTATATAATAAAATTTAACAAAACAATTTAATTTTTATATATTATTTTTATTTCAACAATAACTTTAAAATACTAAAATTATTCAAGATACAAGTGAACATATTTTAGATAACGAAACTATTAATTGTTTTAACATTCACATAATTACAACTAACTACAAGGGATTGAATGATATATAGAAGACAAACTGATTCTGGACCAAACCATACGGGGATAAAGTGTTAATTTACCAATTAAATAGAAGAGTAAAATATTATTTTGATTTTTAAAAGATATTAGTGCCACCAGATTAATCCTTCAAAAATATTTGACATAATTTTAGTTTTAACATGTTAAAACATACATCATTTTAGTCTTCAATGTCAGATTTGTTAAAAAAAAAAAAAGAGGTGAACAAAGTTATTTATGTTAATTATGTAAATTAACTTTTAGTCTAAAATAACAACTTGAAGTGCAACTTTACAAAATAAAAAAATACAATCTATTTTGGGCAGAGATGCTTTCAAAGAGTGAAAGATGAAATTGAAGTGCTTTTTGATATAATTGAAGAGTATAATTGTTATTTTATTTTACAGAATCATTCCTACATCTATGAGAATATTTAATTTTCACCCCTCTAGACATGGGTTTCTTTTTGTAAGAATCTATCCCAAAAAACTATTTTCAAGAATTGAAATTTTCTAGAAATAATATTTTAATTTTTGATACTAAGCATAAGAATCTTACATTTCCAAATTAATATTTCTAAAAATTTTAAATAAAATCTTATACCAAACGCCCTATGTCTTAGTATCGCTGCAGAGAATAAGGATGGAAAAATTTTTGCTCGGATGCAAGAAATGGAAATGAGGACAAGAAGACGAGGAGCAAACAAAACTTGCCTCCGCCGTATCTGTTGTCATCCCTACCTCCCTACTTTTATTGAAAAGTTGAAATTTATAATCAAATCCTTCAACTAAGCGATTTTGCTCTCGTCTCACTTTCAATTCCCCCACTCACTACTTCTATTGAGAAGCTGAAATTTATAAGCAAATGACTGCAAGGGCATGACCACACAACTAAATTGAAAGCGAGTTGACTTCGCTTGGTTATTTCGTTTTCTCACTGCTTTGTAGAACAATAGGGATTTTCCTCCAAAGGTCAAAGCTCTTTAACATTTGAACAGTTGGAGTTGGACCACAAAGATTTTCAAAGAAATTCGATCTAAAAAAATTAATTTAATTATGAAAAAATATATTAATATAAAAAATATTAAATATTAAATCTTTTTGTGATTCATTTAATTTATAAATCTTTTATAAATTGAATTTAGTAAGTATTTTTCAATAATTGTGTTCCAGTGGAGGCCACTGCTTCCTCTGCCTGCCTGCTATAAAAACATTCCGGCAAGACTATATTATTACCTACCAAATGAATACAGAGCTTCCATAAGACTTACTTTTTATACTTTTGGGTCCATCACCCCAATAAAGCTTTAGTGAACTTTATCACCATTAAACCCAACAAGAAGATGAATGGAACACCAAAAGATGATGGCAACAATAATAGAACCAGCTTTTAAAATGTGGGGCTGCTTCAACTTAAAGCATTCAGATAGCATAAACAAATCTAATCAAAATGAATCCAGCGTTGTAAAAGAGAAAAGTGAACTAATAACATGAGTAGTACATGTTACCAACAATTTTTAGTATTATAAGGTGGCTGCTGGGTTTATCCTGTCATTATTTAATCAAAAATATTTTGATGACTTACACTACATTAAATTGAATTAGATTATTTATGAGTTTTAAAAAAATTATAAAATGTAAGATTAATAAATAATTTTATGAATGGTAGAAATTTTTTAATATAAACTAAAATTAGAGAGAGTATGAATATAAATTTCAAAAATTTCATAAAAAAAATTAATGTAATTTATTTTATAATCACAATAGGTTTTAATATATTAAAATAAATCACAAAAATAACTTGTACGATCTAATAAAGAATTTATTTTTATTTTTATAAAGTATCGTCATCGTGTTGGTTGTGCTCACGATAGGTATCTAAATGAACTCTCAAGTCAAATTAAATCTTGTAAGGAATCTTATGATATGTACGTTTACAACTTACAAGGAGATCTTAAGTTACATAATACAGGTTTGGACTGAATCAAATCATCAACCAACATCCTTCCAACCGGAGATTCAAGCAAATATATGAATTCACTGTGAAATTGTCAAAACCCAAGCTACCTCCAACTATCTTGAAGAGAATTATTGTACTTCATCTTGTATATCAACTATTAGGAGTTTGCTTCCATTTGAAGCTCACTATGAGCATTTTATTTCTTTCTTCTTATGAGAAATACTCCACCTAAATAATTGAGATTGTGTTAGACTCTTGAGAAAATTACTCGAGGGAGGAGGCTCTGTATTTGAATTGTAATAACATAAAAGAAACTTTCTTGTGGTGTTCTTGGGAGAATAACATCACTAGTTGGTTGTAAAGCACGCTAGGATGTTTGCCTTTTGTACTTTGAAGAAGTCATAGTAGAGATAACTCTCAAGCTTGGCATGGGGAGTGGATGTTGGTTGTGACCAAACCACTATAAATTTAGTTTGAACTTCTCTCTTCCCTAATCTCCTTATATCTAATGCTTTAATATTGAGCTTGTTTGTGTATTGTGAAACCTTACATATTGGTTTGTTTGGAAAAATAACACTTAAAATGATCATTTCTCGAAATCTGAAATTAATTGGAAACCCAATTCACCTCCCTCCTCCTCTTGGACTCCAGATTTAGATCCAACTACTCTTATCCCATGATTTTAAAATCAAAATAAAGGTAGTCGTCAAACAATTTTGTCACATTTGAAGCCTTAAAAACTGTCACAGGACAGGAGAATGAAGGTTAAGCATATTCTGAGACTTCACTTAAGCTTTTATGATAAATAGTTCAATGTTAGACATTATCGTAGCAATTCTTTTGCTTACCTTCTTTCTTCTTCTTTTCATTGTCTTCATATAAATGTTACGTACATTACTTTTATACACAACTTCATAATTTATGCACAGTTCTCAGATAGCTCATTTGTAATGGGTATTACAGTTATCTTAACTTACACCAGATTTACCCAACAACACTCTCTAAATAATGCCCTCGGATTTTTTTTTTCAAACTTTTATACCCACCCAGGTCTACGAATTGCAAAGGTATTCAAACACTCAATAAAACTTGTAGCTAGTTACATGGTCGACCGACATAAATCACATGCAATTCCAAAGGAATAAAAAGAATGAAGATTCAGTGGAACAATTACTAAAAGAAGGTCTGAATAGTGTTCTTGAAAACTTGATCTATAAAAAGAATTTTCCTTTCATGAACAAAGAAATGAAGAAGAAGACAATTAGCATCGATTTCAAGAATTTCAGATGACTTGACAGTTGCATTGTGACTATAAATGCCACCTTTAAGCATCAGTAAACGAAAAGTGTAGTGTTTCATAATGTTTTGTTCTCCCTCAGACCACAGAACTGATGTAGAAAATAGCATTATCCTCTGCATTCACCGAAACCTATGGTTATAACTTTCAAAATCTAGATTTCTGATTCTAGCTATTTGACACAATGGCAGTCTTAAATGACACGTGAAGATGTCCTTCATATATCCAAGAATATATGCAACAAATTAGGCAGTCCTGGTAAATGATATATCTTATCCCCCTCTTTTCTCTCAACACACACACAGAGAATAAGTAACATCGACTCTAAATTTCTGGCATTAATCAACAAACAAAAGCATTGATTGGAAACCAATCGTAATTAATTGGAAATGTCACTGAACCTCAGAAGAATATAATATAAGTAGCATGCATGTACAATCATATGGATAAGAAAAATCCGTCATATCATCCTAATATCTAATTCGTTAATTTAAGTAGCAGATCAAAGTAACATCTTTCCTTTTAATTCAATTATCATTAAGTTAATTCAAAATATTCAACGCTTCAATAGAACTTGATGAATTCAGTCATTAAATGTACCGTTACAACTTAGTAGGCATAATATAAGCATCTATGAGATGCTGAGATAAGGGAACTGAATTGCATAACAAGGTTCTCTTCTCACCCCACCATCTCTGTCAAAGTAATTTCATTTCTTTTATATGAATAACTAATTATTTGAGTAGATTGTAAGGGAAAATGCTATATTTCATATATCAGTTTTTTTTTTGGGGGTGGGGAATTGAAATTAAGCACAAACACTCAATTATCACTGAATATCAGTTGCCTCACATTGAAACATCTCTTATATCCATTTAGGCTGAATCATGGCTGCAGCACAGTTTAGGCACAGAACTATAAGTACATAAAAGGTTCGGAATAATCATGTAAGACTCTAAGAAAGAAAATGCCTCCCTTAACTATCTCTGACACATGTTTAAGAGAGAGCATTATTGGCATTAATAGTAAGAGTTTACAAACTAGACGAGACATCTATCATTATTCTGGGCATCATAAGGTATAACTCAATGAAGTAAAAAAGTAATTCCCAAAACTTGAAGGCAGTAAAATCAACAACTACTATTATAATGATGCACTCCCATTTTGGCAAGCATAGTGATAAGAGCCCGTTAAATAATTGGGATGATGACCAGTTGTTGGGCCAACCCAGGCCCAAGTTCTGGAAGGTTTACACCAGAAGGAACAAACACGTGGATGAGAAAAAAGGGAATTTGGTTACGTAGGGAAATTCAGTTATGCAAAGTTAGGAAGAGGTATTTGTGGGGGGGTGTGGTGTGAGTCAACTTTTGGGAAGATTGTAGTCTTGGGGCAAATTTCTCTAGAGAGATTTCTGAAGGAACTTGAGCTTTGGTTCCACTATCTTTTCTTTCTGCTTTTACTTGGTTGTTTAAGCTGTTTTTGGTTGAATGCTCTTAGTTTTTAATAAAAATACTATTCAGCATTGCTAGTTGTCTATTAATTGGTCTGACTTATCGGATGCAAAAATGCCACAAACGTGAGCTACAATAGAGATAAGTAATGCTATGGAGAAACGGATTGCAGTAGTTAAAGCATTGTGTCCTAGAGTGGAAGCTTTGGAGGTTTTTATTGGAGAGATACGCAATATGGTGATTGCCTTGCAAAAGAATATGATGCATGAATTTAAAAAAATGTATGGGAAAAGAGTGAATGAAGAACCTCAAGATAATGCACCTCATCGTAATGCTACTCTGCCATCTCAGGCGGCTTCTGCTTCAGCTGCTACGTCATCTTTAGACCCTCTGAAAGAGTGTTTAGATGAGTTCAAAATGTCGGTGAAAAAAGTCAAATTACTTAGTTTTTTAGGTATTGAACCAATGGGATAGATTTCTCGAGTAGAGATATATTTTGAAGTCCACAACACAGATTATGTGATGAAGATACGTCTAGCACGTTTATGTATGGAAGGTAATACGATCCATTGGTTCACTCTGTAGCATGAATCTGAAGATCACCCAACATGGAGTAGGCTTAAATAGGCTTTGATTTGTAGATTTTTGGGGTCCCGTTATGATAATCCTTGTAAGGCTCTGAAGGCAACTGGGTCTAGTAGATGAATACATCGAGATTTTTGAGTTCATATGTTCTCAGGTGCCTAAAGTGATAGAACAGCAATACACTAGGTACTTTATGGGTGGTATGAAGCATGAAATTTGGCAAAGAGTACACAATTTTTGACCGGTAACACGTTGGCAAGTCATGCATCTTGCACACAATGCAGAGGTAGAGCTTGAAAGAGATGAACGACAGAGCCATGGGGGTCGAACAGGTTTTTTCTCTTCAATAGGGAAGGTGGATCACTTGAATGCATATAGTGCTTTTGGATCGGGTTGGAAGAAGAACTTGAAGCAAGCCATTTCTAGCTAACCACAGGCTACTGGACCGAGTCAGGTTGCGCAAGCCCAAAAATGTGAGTCAATCATGATGGGCTCAATAGGTGGAGGGCCCAAAAACTTGAGTTTTTGTTCTGGCTCAAATGCTATAGTGGTTGGTCGAGGAGGAGAAACCAGTAAGGTCTTGAATGCATAAAAGACAAGGGGGTGTGCCACATCACCTATAACGAGATGCTGAATCATAAGAGTAAGGGATCGTGTTTTCAGTGTGGTGAGTAGTTTTCTTTGGCAACAATGCGTAGCACAGTCGTCAAGGGTAACCATATTGGCAAAGGATGAATCGTTGGAGGACAAAGCTGGTGGTGGCCGAGGATTTCAGTCTATAGAAATAGGGTAGGAAGGTGAAGGAATTGAGTTGGACTGCCGTGTCATGGGGTTGTTGGGCATAGCATCAGAGAAGGTAGGGAACTATCGGACCATGCAGGTTGAGGATAAAGTAAATGGGACTCCTATTTTGATCCTAATCGACAGGGGTGCCAAATATAATTTTTTGGCACCACAAGTGGTAGCTTCTTTGGATTTGAAGGTTGACAATTCCAAGAATGTTTTAGTAAAACTGGGGGATGGTCATAGAGTAGGACTACTGGGAAATGTGCCGATATACCTCTGCACTTTGGAAATTTTTTTATGAAAGTGGATGCTTATATATTGGAATTAGGAGGAGTAGATGCTATACTGGGTGTGTCTTGACTGCAAACCCTGAGAAAAATTATGGTGGATTATAGGGAGATGGCAATGTCTTTTGGATACTAGGGAAAAGAAGTGTCTTTAAAAGGAAGTAATTATGGTTTGGGCTAAAATGCAACTCTTAATTACCAAGCGTTGTCTGCACAGGGTGTGAGGAATGATACTCGAATGGAAGTGGATGGATGGTGTTAAAGTACAGAACTCACGACTGTGATTCAAGATGATTAGGGACTAAGTACAATATAGCAAGCGAAATTAGATACGGTATTGTAGAAATTATTTAATGTGTTTAGAGAGGTTACAGGACTACCCCCGCATAGGAGCATCGTCCATTCGATCTCTCTTGTAGAAAAAATCACATCAATCAATGTTCATCCTTACAGTTACCATCATCAACACAAATTAGAGATAGAAAGGCAGATTAATAGATGTTGGAGAAAGGCATTATCAGACACAATTCTATTCTGTACTCTAGCCCCATAATTTTGGTAAAGAAGATAATAGTTGTCATATGTGCATTGATTATAGGGCTTTGAACAAGGCCATTATTCAAGATAAATTTCTAATACCGATCATGGATGAGCTACTGGATGAACTGAATGCAGTCAACTATTTTTCTTTACTAGACCTCAAATCTGGTTATAACCATATTTGTATGAAGGATGAAGATATTGAGAAAACAACATCCCGTACTTATGAGGGACACTACGAGTACTTGGTTATGCCATTTAGTCTTATGAACGCACCCACAATGTTCCAAGTAGCAATGAACTTCATATTCCGGTCATATCTTCGTAAGTTCGTCTTAGTTTACTTTGATGATATATTGGTGTACAACTGTGATTGGGAAATACATATGCAGCATTTGGAGATGGTAATGATGGCACTGAAGTCATCTCAGTTTGTGGTAAACAAAAAGAAATGTCAATTTGGTAAGACTCAAATAGAATACTTGGGTCATGCGATATCTCAAGCAGGGGTAGAAATAGATCCTGCCAAGGTGATAAGTGTCAAGAATTGGCCAACTCCGAAGAACGTAAAAAGAGTTAGAGAATTTTTAGGGCTCATTGGTTACTATCGGAAGTTCATACAAAATTATGAAAAAATTTCAAAATCATTGTCAAATTTGACAAAGAAAGAGGGGTTTAAATGAAGTGAAAAAGCTACTTCGGCTTTTGATACTTTGAAGAAAGCTGTAACTACTGCTCCTGCTCTTGCTTTACCTGCTTTTTCTTAAGTATTTGAGTTGGAGTGTGATGCTTTGGGTCCTGGATTGGGAGTAGTGCTAATGAAAACCAGGAAACCTATTGCTTTTTACAGTAAGGCCTTTCTCCCAACAATCTAGCTAAATCAATTTATGATAAAGAATTAATAGCTGTAGCACTTGCCATTAAACATTGGAGTCATTATTTGTGTTGAAGAAGATTTATAGTGTATTTAGACTAAAAAATTCTGAAACATTTTTTACAGCAACCTATAATTAGTGCTGATCAACAAAATTGGGAGGCTCGATTAATGGGATTTAGTTTCGAGGTCATCTACAAGCCTAGTCTAGAAAACAAGGTTGCTGATGCATTGTCTAGAATGCATGAGGATATAGCTGAATTGACCGCTATAGTTTCATTTCCAATTTGGTTGCAAGAAGAGATTGTACAACAAGAAATTAAGGTTGATAAGGAACTACAAGAAATTATTAGTATCTTATAACAGCAACAAGAAAGTTATCATGGGTTTTCTCTTTACAAGGGGGTGCTGATGCATAAGAGACGCTGGTCATCTCTGCAAATTCCAATTTAATCCCCCAATTATTACAAGAATGTCACAATTCACCCACAGGAGACCATTTTGGTTTTCTACATTCTTACAGGAGGTTGAGGGTAAATGTATTTTGGCTGGGCATGAAGAAAAATATTCAAAGATTTATCCAAGAATGTGATGTATGTTAGCATAATAAATATGCAGCTACAACCCCGTACGGATTGCTATAACCATTAACAATTTTGAATCAAATTTGGGAGGAGCTCTCAATGGATTTTATTATCATACTTCCTCGTTCGAAAGGTTATGAAGTTATTTTTATTGTGGTAGACCGTCTTTCTAAGTACGCTCATTTCATACTTTTAAAGCATCCTTATTCTGCTATAGCTATTTTATTTATGAAGGAAAGTTTGCATAGGTTGCCCAAGTTTGTAATCAATGACCGTGATCCCATTTTTATGAGTCTGTTCTGGAAAGAGCTCTTCAAGTCATGTGGGACTAGTTTGAAGTTGAGTTTGGCGTATCACCCGAAGACTGATGGTCAAACTGAGGTGGTGACCCGTTGTTTAGAATCATATCTACACTATTTTGCTTATGATCAGCCCAAAAATTGGTCCATTTAGGTCCCATAGGCAAAGTTTTGGTACAATTCCACGTATCATAGTTCAACAAGAACTACCCCTTTTGAAGCAGTGTATGGGAGAAGGCTCCTATGTTGGACAAAGATGTTTTGGGTGAAGCAAAGGTTGAAGCAGTAGCTAGAGAATTACTAGATAGAGATGAAGCCTTGAAGTAATTAACAATACATTTGCATAAAGCTAAACAGCAAATGTGTAAGTTTGCAAATAAAAAAAGGCAGCATATGGAGTTTCAGCTTGGTGATTGATGAGAACCATCATAATGATCAAGTTAGCTCTAAATGTTCAAGTGATCCATTCCAAATTCTAAGTGGACCAATTACTAGAGCTCAAGCTAAAAGGATTAAAGAGACTTTTAATGGACTTGTTCAAGACACCTTAGCTAAGCAAATGAATCAAGAACCAGAGCTGAACACTTGTGAGGGCGTACTGAACATTATCCAGGCTGAATATGGGATTATATAGAGCTTTTTGGGCCAAAGTACAATTAAATGAAGAGTTAGGTCCATGGAGCACACAATAGTTGACTCATTGGGCCTTAATTATGTTGATTGGAGAAAAATATGCTGAATTAGTATCTCATAATGTACAGGAGCAAAATTTTAGACTTTATAGGCTCCTTAGTCAAATCTTCCCATGTGCATTAATTGCATTTGTTTCAAACTTTGAATTTTTTAGGCTTATAAGTCTCTTTAGTCAATCCATTACATGTGCATTAGGTGCTTTCATAATTGCTAGTTTCCTTAACTAGAAATCAGACTTTTCTATTTATATTGTAACCTTTTATTGTTGTAAGAACTTTTGTCATTAAATTCAAATCATATTTTTCTGGAAATACCAGATTGGAGAGGAGATTTCTTCTCTAGGGTTCTTTATAGAACTAACAGACTTATCAAGGTTTGATCAACCTTGTGGTGTCTTTGATACTGTTCTCTCTTGTTCAAGGGTTCTTAATAGATCAACCAGACCTGTTTAGACTTTCTTAGGGTGTATATATCATTGCATTGGCTGTAGATTCTAAGGTATAGATCCTCTTGGGTTTGCATTGTCGTCTTTGGCTGCGGGTTCTACGATCTTCCCTTGTGGGTTCGCACCATCTTGGTATCAAAGCACGGCTCCCTATTAGGTCATATCTTTTGTTCTTATATTTCTCATCTTCTGATTGTATTTTCTGTTCTTTCTTGTGTTTGCTCATTTTTGTGTGTCTCTGTTCATTCCCTACATTTTTAATCATTGTTCGTCATGTTTTCCTTTGAGTTTTTCAGTGATTCATATATCATTTTCATAGTTTAGAATCTCATCTTTCTGCTCGTTTTGGAATCGCTTCAATAAAAAATTTCTGCCGTGAGTTATAGTCATTTTTATCCAGACATGTTTGTCCTAGATTTTCCAGATCCAATTGCTTATTTTGAGTTTCTTAGTGTGATTATTATTCTCTTTTTCCAATTTCTGCCAAAAAAAAGATGAGGCAAAAAAAAAGGAATTAAAAAACGAAAAAAAAAAGGGAACAAAAGAAAGTAGGATTCTACTGAAATTTTGTTGGGATTTGTTTTATTTCGATTTTTGCTTCAGAATTCTTGATATTGAATTCCAGAAATTTATTTTTCCTTTGATCCAAATTTGTTTTCTAATCCCCAATTGTCTAACTGACTCTACAAGTTTTGGTATAGCTTTGTGTTGGTTAGTTACCTTAAAGAACCTATTAAAAGAACTAATAGAGGAAAAAGGCAAGAGTGACACATATTGAGAAAAAGCCTATAAGGAGTGAAACACGACTATAGAGTGACATTCTTTGAGTGCAAACACATAAGGAAATCTATGAGGATCTTTTCTTTTCACTAACCAATTTTTCTTGTAGCTAAGAAAAAAAATGTCTAACAAGGAGGAGTCAACCAACGGTGGAAACTCACTAAACATAGACCTTGTCATAAAAGCCATGCAACAACAGTTTGAGCGCTTTAATGTGGTGTTTGGAGATATAAGAGATAGGCTGGATATGCAAGACACTAGGATCAGCAATTTACAAAGGAGGCAACCTAACAGGAGTCCTAATTCTAGAAGAGTTGTTCAGCCTGAAGATGAGTTTGAAGTTGAAGTACAGAGTGAGGATGATGATGGTTATGAATCTGAAGTTTTTGTAAGAAGAAATAGGCATACAAGAGTTAGACCATAAATGTATCATCAGAGAAATATTCCTAGAGAAGGAAGGCAAGTAGATGGAGACCTAGGAAGTATTAAAATGAAAATACCAACTTTCCAAGGTAGAAATGATCCCGAAGCTTACTTAGAGTGGGAAAAAAAGGTTGAATTAATTTTTGAATGTCATAATTATTCTAAAGTGAAGAAGGTGAAGTTGGTTGTGATAGAGTTCACTGATTATGCAATTATTTGGTGGGATAAGCTAGGTTTAAAAAGGAGGAGAAATGGTGAGCAGCCTATAGAAACTTGGGTAGAAATGAAGGCTATGATGAGGAGGAGATTTGTACCTAGCCATTACTACAGAGACCTCTACCAGAAGTTGCAGACTCTTACACAAGGATCCAAGAGTGTGGAGGAGTATTACAAAGAAATAGAGGTTGCTATGATAAGGGCTAATGTCAAGGAGGATAGGGAGGCTACAATGGCTCATTTTTTGAATGGGTTGAATAAAGACATAGCCAACATAGTATAATTGCAGCATTATGTGGAGTTGGAGGATATGTTACATGTGGCAATTAAGGTGGAAAAATAACTCAAGCGCAAAGGTGCCTTAAGATTTAATTCTATCTCTAATTCTCCAATGAAACAGATTTGGAAGAAGGAAGAAAAAGATGTTCGAAAAGAGATTTCTTCAACTAAGGACAAAGGTAAATCTGAACCTCAAACTTCTAGATATAGAGATACAAAATGTTTCAAGTGTTTAGGTACAGGTCATATAGCTTCACAATGCCCCAACAAAAGAGTCATGATTATGAGGGATAATGAAGTGGTGACTGAAAGTGAGAGTGATGATTCCATACCTTCACTCGAAGATGCTAGTGATGATGGACTTGAGTATGCAGTGGAAGGAGAAGCACTTGTCACTAGGCGTGCCTTGAATGCTCAAGCTAAGGAAGATGATGTGGAGCAACAAAAGGAAAATATTTTTCACACTCGTTGTCTTATCAACAATAAAGTATGCAACATGATTATTGATGGGGAGAGTTGCACTAATGTTGCTAGCACTACACTGATTGAGAAATTAGATTTGCCAATCATTCCACACCAAAGACCGTACAAGCTTCAATGGTTAAATGATTGTGGAGAAATCAAAGTTAATAAGCAAGTTCTGGTTTTATTCTCAATTGGAAAGTATAGTGATAAGGTGCTATGTGATGTTGTTCCTATGCATGCTGGTCATATACTTCTTGGGAGGCCATGGGAGTTTGATCGTAGCGTTGTCAAGGATGGATTTACAAATAGATACTCATTTGTTAAGAATGATCGAACAATTACTCTTGCTCCATTAACACCTAAGCAAGTGTATGAAGATCAACTTAAGATGAAAAAGGAGAATGATTCGAAAAATGAGAAAAAAAAAGAGTTCAAAAAAAGAAAAGACGATGGAGAGAAAAGAAAATGCAAGAGTGAGCTATTATGCTAAGGAGAGCGAAGTGAGGAGTGATTTTCTAGCTAAAAAACCTATATAAGGAGGGTTTTTTTAACACTAATGAACTTAACTCTTTGTTTCCTAGTGTTGTTGCGTCTTTGTTGCGAGAATTCCAAGATGTGCTGCCAGAAGAAATTCCTCCAGGCCTACCACCCATTAAAGGAATTGAACATCAAATTGACTTCATTCTAGGAGAAAAAATTCATAATCTCCTAGCCTATAGGACAAATCTTGAGGAAGCAAAGGAGCTTAAAAGGCAAGTTGAAGAGCTTATGGAAAAGGGCTGAAAGTTTGAGTCCTTGTGCAGTTCCAATACTTCTCGTGCCAAAGAAAGATGGATCATGGAAGATGTGCATTGATTGCAGGGCCATAAACAATATAGCGGTAAAATATAGGGGTGAACAAAAATCGAACCGGACCGAACTAAACCGAAAAAACCGAATCGAACCGACCAAAAACTGAACCAAACCGATTAAAATCGGTTTAGTTCGATTTTATTTTTTTTTTGAAAAACCGACCGGTTCGGTTCGGTTTGGTTCGGTTGGGACGATCCAACCGAACCGAACCAAATTATTTTTAATATATTTAATTTATATTATTAAATTTATTTTTTATTATATTTTAAAAATATTTTACATAATTTTTTTAAAATTTTTTGAAATGGGCCCAAAAAATTCGAAATAAGCCCAAAAATTAAAAAAAAAAAAAGTAGGCCCAAAAAAATTCAAATGGGCCAAAAATTAAAAAAATTTTGCAAAAAAAATTTTTTTTTTTAAAATAAACCGAACCGCCTTTTGGCGGTTCGGTTGGTTGAACCTCAACAGAACCGAATAGGTCCAATTTTTTTTTTATGGTCGGTTCGGTTTGGTTGAGGTCCAAAACCGAACCGAACCGAACCTATGTACACCCCTAGTAAAATATCGTCATCCTATCCTTAGATTGGATGATATGCTTGATGAATTGCATGGGTCTAGTATATTTTCTAAAATTGATTTAAAATTTGGATCAAATTCGGATAAGGGAAGGTGATGAGTGAAAAATTGCTTTCAAAACAAAGCATGGACTGTATGAATGGTTAATCATGCTATTTGGACTAACTAATGCACCTAGCACTTTCATGAGATTAATGAATCATGTTTTGCATGCATACATTGAAAAATTTGTTGTGGTTTATTTTGACGATATTCTGATTTATAGCAAGGGTTTAAATGAACATTTGAATCATCTACATTGTGTGCTTGATGTGTTGAGAAAGGAAAAATTATATGCTAATCTACAGAAGTGTAGTTTTTGCATAGACAAAGTTGTATTTCTTGGCTTTATCATAAGTGCATAGGGAATAAAAGTTGATGAAGAAAAGGTCAAGATTATCAAAGAGTGGCCAACACCTAGATCAGTCACTAAAGTAAGAAGTTTTCACAGTTTAGCTAGTTTTTACCGTCATTTTAAGAAATATTTTAGCACACTTGTTGCACCACTCACTGAAGTGGTAAAGAAATCTGTTGGATAGTGGGAAAAAGATGATGCATTCAATGTTTTAAAGGAAAGGTTGTGTTCTGCACCTGTTTTGACATTACCTAATTTTTCTATAGCCTTTGAAATTGAGTGATACATCCGGAGTTAGTATAGGGGCTGTTTTAATGCAGAAAAGGAGGCAAATTGCTTATTTTAGTGAAAAACTAAATGGTGCTGTCTTGAATTATCCAACTTATGACAAGGAGCTTTATGCACTTGTGAGAGCATTAGAGACATGGCAACACTACCTCTGGCCTAAAGAGTTTTTCATTCACACAGATCATTTATCTCTCAAACATATCAAAAGTCAAGGTAAGTTGAATAAGCGTCATGCAAGGTGGCTGGAATTCATTGAGACATTTCCATATGTCATCAAATACAAACAAGGTAAAGAGAATGTGGTTACAGATGCATTATCTAGGAGGTATGTTCTTCTTACTTCTCTGAATGCAAGATGTTTGGGTTTGAGTATATCAAGGATTTGTATGTAAATGACGATGAATTTGCTGAAGTGTTTCTTGCATGTGAAAAAAGGGAATTCGATAAGTTTTATAGAGTTGATGGTTATCAATTTAAGGAGAATAAGTTATGTGTGCCTCAATATTCTTTGCGTGAATTGCTTGTGAGGGAAGCTCATGGAGGAGGCTCAATGGGACATTTTGGTGTAAGAAAGACTTTAGATATATTGCAGAAGCATTTCTTTTGGCCTAGAATGAAACGTGATGTTAAACAAATTTGTGAAAGATGCATTACATGTAAGAAAGCTAAATCTCGAGTCCTACCACATGGTTTGTACACACCTTTACCGGTGCCTAGCGAACCTTGGGTGGACATCTCCATGGACTTTGTTTTGGGATTATCTAGGTCAAAGAGGGGTTCGGACTCAATATTTGTGGTCGTTGACCGATTTTCCAAAATGGCACATTTCATTTTATGCAATAAAACTGATGATACTATTCACATCACTGATTTATTCTTTAAGAAAATTGTGAAACTTTATGGTTTTCCTAAAAGCATTGTTTCGGATAGGGATAAAAAAAATTTAGTCACTTTTGGAGGGTTTTGTGGGGCAGGCTTGGTACTAAATTGTTGTTCTCTACAGCTTATCATCCACAAATAAATGGTCAAACTGAAGTTGTTAATAGAGTTTTAACTCAATTGCTTCGAACTGTTATTCAAAGGAATTTGAAAAATTGGGGAAATTGTTTGCCATTCATTGAATTTGCATATAATAGGAGTGTACATTCAACTACTGAATATTCTCCCTTTGAAATTGTTTATGGTTTTAATCCATTAACTCCTTTGGATTTAATCCCATTGCCGATTGATGAAAGAGTTAGCCTCGATGGCCACAAGAAAGCTCAGCTGGTGAAGCAAATTCATGAACGTGTCAAGCAGCAAATCGAGAAGAAAAATGAACAATATGCAAACAAGACCAACAAAAGGAAGAAGGCGTGTTACTTTTGAGCCTAGAGATTGGGTATAGGTGCATAAAAGGAAGGAAAGGTTTCCAGCTCAAAAGAAATCAAAGCTGGCTCCAAGAGGAGATAGTCCATTCCAAGTTCTCGAGCGAATCAATGATAATGCATACAAAATTGAACTACCAAGTGAGTATAGTATTAGTACCACTTTTAATGTTGCTGATCTATCTCCTTTTGATGCAGGTGAAGATTCGAGGACAAATCTTTTTAAGGAAGGAGGAGATTATGAGAACCATCATAATGATCAAGTTAGCTCTAAATGTTCAAGTGATCCATTCCAAATTCCAATTGGATCAATTACTAGAGCTCGAGCTAAAAGGATTAAAGAGACTTTTAATGAACTTGTTCAAGACACCATAGCTAAGCAAATGAATCAAGAACCGGAGTTGAACACTTGTGAGGGTGTACTGAACATTATCCAGACTGAATATGGGATTATATAGAGCTTTTTGGGCCAAAGTACAATTAAATGAAGAATTAGGTCTATAGAGCACACAATAGTTGAATCATTGGGTCTTAATTATGCTGATTAGAGAAAAATATGCTGAATTAGTATCTCATAATGTACATGAGTGAAATTTTAGACTTTATAGGCTCCTTAATCAAATCTGCCCATGTGCATTAATTGCATTTGTTTCAAACTTTGAATTTTTAGGCTTAGGAGGCTCTTTAGTCAATCCATTATATGTGTATTAGGTGCTTTCGTAATTGCTGGTTTCCTTAACTAGAAATTAGACTTTTCTATTTATATTGTAACCTTTTATTGTTGTAAGAACTTTTGTCATTGAATTCAAATCATATTTTTCTGAAAATACCAGATTGGAGAGGAGAGTTCTTCTCTAGGGTTCTTCATAGAACTAACAGACTTATCAAGGCTTGATCAACCTTGTGGTGTCTTTGATACTGCAGGTCCTTGTTCTCTCTTGTTCAAGGGTTCTTAGTAGATCAACCAGACCTGTTTGGGTTTTCTTGGGGTGTATATATCATTGCATTGGCTGTGAGTTCTAAGGTATAGATCCTCTTGAGTTCGCATTGCCGTCTTTGGTTGCGGGTTCTACGATCTTTCCTTGTGGGTTCGCACCAGTGATTGGGTGTTTCTTAAACTCAGACCATATCGCCAAATATCCATGACTCAACAAATTTATTCAAAATTGTCACACTGATTCTATGGTCCCTTCCAATAAGTTGAAACCAATAGCTTATAAATTAAACCTTCCTCCTACATCTAAAATACATCATGTTTTCCATGTCTCCCTCTTAAAGAAAGCTGTAGGGAAATATCCTGTGGAATCAACCTTACCAATAAAATTGGTTGTTGATGATACTGTGAAACTAGAAAAGGTGTTGGGGGCTCGTTTGAAGTGGCAGGATGGTCAATACATCAAGGAATTTTTTATACAATGGCAACATTGTAGAGAGGAGGAAGCTACTTGGGAGGAGGAGATAACTTTGAGGAGTCAGTTCCCTGAGTTTTGCCTTGAGGACAAGGTAAACCTTTCTGGAGGAGGTATTGATAAGAGCCCATTAAATAATTGGGATAATGACTAGCTATTGGGCCAACCCAGGCTTAAGGTCTGGAAGGTTTACTCCAGAAGAAACAAACACGTGAATGACAAAAAGGAGAATTTGGTTACACAGAGAAATCCAGTTATGCAAAGTTAGGGAGAGGTATTTGTGAGGGGGGTGTGGTGTGAGTAAGCTTTTGGGAAGATAGTAGTTTTGGGACAAATTTCTCTGAAAAGATTTTTAAAGGAGCTTGAGCTGTGGTTCCATTATCTTTTCTTTCTTCTTTCACTTGGTTGTTTAAGCTGATTCTGGTTGAATGCTCTTAGTTTTCATTAAAAATACTATTTAGAATTGCTAGTTGTCTATTACATAGCATAGTTGAGTGTAAATAATAAAGAATATAACAGTACGCATATATGCTTTACATTCCTTCGCAAATAATAAAGATCACACATATAAAACGTTCCCAAACAATTGAATGTAAATACACATCCATGTAGTGATAATTGATGCCCCAACAAATGCATAAAACCCCTTGATCCATTTGTGCGGAACTTTAATTCCGGTCACATAATCAAAAAATAAAATAAACCAGGTTATTCTCAATAAAATTAGACCTTTTAATTTAGGAGATAATTAATAATCATTAATGGAAATTCATATGTTCTTAAACGAGGGTTCTGATACCTCATGTAAGTTTTCATTAATTTATGTAAATCAAAAACTAATTTTGCATAACCCTTCCATTATGGCCATCTTGGAACTAGTTGATTCTCAGAAGTGCATGCGAGTAAAATACTAACATTCCATTTCAATATTTTTGTTCATGACCAATAAATCAATATGGTTTGCAAGAGGTAAAGATTTATGATTATCAATTTTTTATTTGACACGCATCATATAATGTTGCTCTGATCAGCTTATTGCTCACTGTTTCTCCGATAACCAGCTTCTTCTCTCAAATCTCCCACTTTATGACCAAAACCACATGCTTCACGACGACGCTATGTTTTGTTAAATAGGCATTAGCTTGGTTTGATGTAATGATGGATTTGAACTATGGGAATATCAATGACATAGTAATATGTTAGTAATGTTGGATTTTTTTGGGTCTAATTTCTAGTTTGATTTTTTTGTTAAATTTGTCTTTTTTTTAAAAAAAATTACTTTAAATATTAATAGAGATGAAAAACACGGTGCAAGACTATATATTTATTTTAACGCGTTGTATATTTAATTTGTTCGTTTAAAATATTAGAGCGTTCGAATAATTACGTAGTGTAAGACTTTGACCTCCCAAGTCATTGTTATATGCTTTTTGGGATAAAAAACTTGAGAGTTCTATAAACTCAAAAGATAATTACACATATTATGTACTCCTAAATATTAATGAAAATAATACAATCATAGCCAATTTTGACAAAAGACCCAGAAAAAAGAAATAGAGTCAAAAAATAATACAATCATTGTCAAGTGTACGAAACCTAGTTGGTCTTCTTGACATGTTCGAGAAGAACTGTTCAACTTACGAACGCACAATATATTACTTCTAAGTTCTAGCTATACCCTTGACTTCAAGATATTTAATCTAATTTTTTATACGCCAACATGGTTTAATTTATTTAGGAAAATAAAATCTAATAAAAGTTTCACCATCACTCGCGGAATATTGTAGAAAGATGGTTGTTAAAGGACTGAGTCACAAAGGACCTTTTAACCCTCGTTTATACACAAAGCAGGGTTTGAAAATGTAATAAAAATTTCACCATCAATCACGAAATATTGTAAGAGGATGATTGTTGAGGACTGAGTCTCAAAGTATGCTTTTAATTAGGTGTACAAAATCAAATAAAATTGATTAAACCAAATCAAACTGGTAAAAAATTGAATAAAATCGATTTTGAATAGTTTAATTTGATTTTTTTAATATAAAATTGAGCGACTCGATTCGATTGGCGGTTGAAAAAATTAATTAATTAAACCGGACCGAACCGATCAATATATTATTTAATATATAATTTTATTAATATTTTATAAAAAAAAAAAAAGAAATTTTACTTTCTTTTCTCTGGGTCCTCTTTTCCCTGTTGGCCGCTGCGAATCCCTTTCCTGTTTTAGCTCGCGTCGCTTTGATGCCCCTCTTGCGCACATCTTCATCAGCTCGTGGACAGCCCAGTTGATTCCGCCGCACGCCCCTCAGACGTTCCCCTGCCTTGACTGCGTTAATTATCTTCTCCCAGGCTTTAAGAATCTGCCATTACCAGCAATGATATTTCAAGGCTCTGCCTTTCACGACTTGGCATTTTAAAAAAAAAAAAAATTTGCAGTACATGCCCTCAATTTTCCAAGAGAAACTTGGCTCGTAATCCCAGCAACCTCTCATCTGAACTTTCTGTAAGGGGCTATAGTTGCCCAACTTCATTGATGCAAGTTGAATCAAGACAGGAAAACTGCTACTTTGAAGTTTTGCTAATTTTTTGAATTATAAAATTATTTTAAAAATTTCTATTGATAAATTTTAATAAAATTCAAGAGTTGTTAAAGTAAGTAGTCTAAATAAATAATTTATTTTAATTAATTATTAAGATATTTTAAATTAATAAAAAATTTGAAATAAAACTATGCACGCAAAATTTATAACATCCAGGACTCGAAATGATAGGCGCCAGAGTTGCGTTTTGCAGGAAAAGGCCATCAACGAAATAAAAAAAAAAAATTAAAATATCAAATTAAATCGAACCGTTTTTATTCGATTCGGTTTAGTTTAATTTTATAAAAATTTATTAGACCAAATAAATTTATTTTTTACTTAAAATTATATAGTCGGTTTAATTTGATTTAACCTAAATCAAAGCGAACCGAGTGAGTAACCCTACTACTCCTCATTCATACACAGAGCGGTTCCTTTCATAACTTCTTTAAAAGCTACAAATCCCATTTGTCTGTGCCTTTACGATTGTTGGATGCGTGAGAGGCTTCGTTTGGAAATGAGTAGGCGTCCAAATCAACGGGGTCGGGAAGAAAATGTCTCGCGCCCAAACTCCCACGTTCCTAGTCCTTCTTCACGAGTGTGGAGTCACATGGATTCCGTACGAGATTTCATGACGGAGCCCAGTACAGAATTCTCTGCTGTTGCTTCCAAATTGATTGAGAGTTCTAAGAAGGCACTCCCAGATGACACAAAAGTTCGTGATTGGTCTTCGGTAATGAAATTTGAAAGTGTTATGTCTGCACTCCCAGATGGCACAAAAGTTCGTGATTGGTTTTCGGGAATGAAAATTGAAAGTGTTAAGTCTGCATTCCCAGATGGCACAAAAGTTCGTGATTGGCTTTCGGGAATGAAAATTGAAAGTGTTAAGTTTGTTTCTAATGGGAGTAGTGCTATCAAAAATTTTATAGATGGGGGTAGAAGACCCAATTGATTAGTTGAAACTGTTAGATCTTATCTTTTAGTTATTTTAGTTTGTTAATAAATCCTATTCTTTAGGATGTTAAAGGTTAATGTTTTGATGAGTTCCTCTTAGTCAGTCACCACGTTTTAAGATGTTGTAAACGTGGGTTGTTATTTCAAGTTTATCTCTTTGTAAAGGCTATATATGCCTACAGTTTGTTATCAATAAAACTGAAGCTTTTCATTCAAACTCGTGTACTAAGCTTTTTCTGGTGATAACTTTCAGAAGCTAGATTTCTGATTCTAGCTGATATGACAGAATGGCAGTCTTAAATGACACGGGAAGATGTCCTCCATACATCCAAGAATATATGCATCAAATTACTCGGTCCTGGTAAATGATATACCTTATCCCCCTCTTTCTCTCAACATACCCACACACACACAGAATAAGTAACATCGACTCTAAATTTCTGGCATTAATCAACACACAAAAGCATTGATTGAAAATGGCATTGAACCAATCGTAATTAATTGGAAATGTCACTGACCCACGGAAGAATATACTTTTTTAACCATAATATAAATAGCATGCATGTACAATCATATGGATAAGAAAAATGGCATTGAACCTACAGGCGTCAGTTTATCTCAGGAGCAATTTCGCCCACATCTACGTCTACTATGTTCTCCTTGCCAAATAGAGTAAAAACCACAGTTGCCTGCAAGAAGAGTGGTACCTGAGTTCACACTTCACACACAGAAAGAAGAAAATAAAAGTATAAAAAAAAATTCTGGTAATTTGGGGCCCTTTTTTTCCGCTAATTTACACATTATGGAGCCTTTGAATCAATCTATTTATGTCGATTTATTCTTGTTGAGGAAGTAACTCACCATTTTGGTTTTGCGGCTCAGCTTCTTAAGGGTGCCTGAAATCCCCGCAAATGTTCCAGAAAGAACTCAAACAGTTGAACCTGGAACAAGGAGCTTAGCAGATGATTTATCTGTGATCTGGTCAGAAATTTTTCTTGATTTCCTTTTTGGCTTAGCGTCAACATCTGATTTTAAATCATCATCTGATTCTAACTTTGTATTGAGAGTCACAGAGTTCAGGACTCTATTTTTCTCTTCTTCCTCAAATGCTTGGTCAACTTTTTCTTGTTCTTCTTTTGCCTGCCTGAAGATTGCTTCCATATCATCAACAGATATTGGCCGTGGTTTGTTAATCTGCCTCTTTCTGCAAATGTAAATGATTAGAGGGTTTTCAGTTAGGCTAAATTAGGGAAGCGTATGTTATAATAATAATGTCTAGTAGACATTTAATATAAGGCTTTTGAGAATTGCAATCAATAATTACATGTCTATGGAAGCTAAGAAGGCCAACCATCAGAAAATTTAGCGAATAGGATTAGTTACTTTCTAAAGCCAGTATCCCACTGAAAGGAAGTCTTCAAGCAATTTTCTTTTTCATTCTAGAAAGTGATTCATGATACAACTTCTAAAAAATATGAAACTGGTTGATTAACCTGTTAGGAAACCAGATAGAAATATCATCCATATGATTGATTACTTGTGTTAAATAACTTTCTAGATTGCGGTAGCTCTATCACAGTTTTTTAATTAAAGCTAGTGGTAAAATAAAAATAATTATACATTTGCATAAAGCTCAACAGCAAATGTGTAAGTTTGCAAATAAAAAAAGGTAGCATATGGAGTTTCAGCTTGGTGATTGGGTGTTTCTTAAACCACATCACCAAATATCTATGACTCAACATATTTATTCAAAATTGTCACCCCGATTCTATGGTTCTTTCCAAGTCACAGATAAGTTGAAACCAATAGCTTATAAATTAAATCTTCCTCCTATATCTAAAATACATCCTATTTTCCATGTCTCCCTCTTAAAAAAAGTTGTAGAAAAATATCTTGTGGAATCAACCTTCCCAATAGAATTGGTTGTTGATAATACTGTGAAACTAGAAAAGGTGTTGGGGGCTCGTTTGAAGTGGCAGGATGGTCAATACATCAAGAAATTTTTGCTTTAATGGCAATATTGCAGGGAGGAGGAAGCTACTTGGGAGGAGGAGATAACTTTGAGGAGTCAGTTCCTTGAATTTTGCTTCAAGGACAAGGAAAACCTTTCTGGATGAGGTATTGATAGGAGCCCGTTAAATAATTGGGATAATAACTACTGTTGGGCCAACTCAGGCTTAAGATTTGGAAGGTTTACTCTAGAAGGAACAAACACGTGGATGAGAAAAAGGAGAATTCGGTTACGCAGAGAAATTCAATTATGCAAAGTTAGGGAGAGGTATTTGTGAGAAGGGTGTGGTGTGAGTCAGCTTTTGGGAAGATAGTAGTTTTGGGACAAATTTCTCTGAAAAGATTTCTGAAGGAGCTTGAGCTGTGGTTCCATTATCTTTTCTTTCTTCTTTTACTTGGTTGTTTAAGCTAATTCTGGTTGAATGCTCTTAGTTTTCAATAAAAATACTATTTAGAATTGCTAGTTGTCTATTATATAGCATAATTGAGTGTAAATAATAAAGAATATAACAGTACTCATATATGCTTTACATTCCTTCGCAAATAATAAAGATCACACATATAAAACGTTCCCAAACAATTGAATGTAAATACCCATCCATGTAGTGATAATTGATGCCCCAACAAATGCATAAAACACCTTGATCCATTTGTGCGGAACTTTAATTCTGGTCACATAATGAAAAGATCAAATAAACCAGGTTATTCTCAATAAAATTAGGCCTTTTAATTTAGGAGATAATTAATAATCATTAATGGAAATTCATATGTTCTTAAACGAGGGTTCTGATACCTCATGTAAGTTTTCATTAATTTATGTAAATCAAAAACTAATTTTGCATAACCCTTCCATTATGGCCATCTTGGAACTAGTTGATTCTCAGAAGTGCATGCGAGTAAAATACTAACATTCCATTTCAATATTTTTGTTCATGACCAATAAATCAATATGGTTTGCAAGAGGTAAAGATTTATGATTATCAATTTTTTATTTGACACGCATCATATAATGTTGCTCTGATCAGCTTATTGCTCACTGTTTCTCCGATAACCAGCTTCTTCTCTCAAATCTCCCACTTTATGACCAAAACCACATGCTTCACGACGACGCTATGTTTTGTTAAATAGGCATTAGCTTGGTTTGATGTAATGATGGATTTGAACTATGGGAATATCAATGACATAGTAATATGTTAGTAATGTTGGATTTTTTTGGGTCTAATTTCTAGTTTGAATTTTTTGTTAAATTTGTCTTTTTTTAAAAATTTTTACTTTAAATATTAATAGAGATGAAAAACACGGTGCAAGACTATATATTTATTTTAACGCGTTGTATATTTAATTTGTTCGTTTAAAATATTAGAGCGTTCGAATAATTACGTAGTGTAAGACTTTGACCTCCCAAGTCATTGTTATATGCTTTTTGGGATAAAATACTTGAGAGTTCTTTAAACTCAAGAGATAAATACACATATTATGTACTCGTAAATATTAACCAAAATAATACAATCATAGCCAATTTTGACAAAAGACCCAGAAAATAATACAATCATAGTCAAGTGTACGAAACCTAGTTGGTCTTCTTGACATGTTCGAGAAGAACTATTAAACTTACGAACGCACAATATATTACTTCGAAGTTCTAGCTATACCCTTGACTTCAAGATATTTAATCTAATTTTTTATAGGCCAACATGGTTTAATTTATTTAGGAAAAGAAAATCTAATAAAAGTTTCACCATCACTCGTGGAATATTGTAGAAGAATGGTGGTTAAAGGACTGAGTCTCAAAGGACCTTTTAACTCCTCGTTCATACACAAAGCGGGGTTTGAAAATCTAATAAAAATTTCATCATCACTCGCGGAATATTAATTGTAGGAGGATGGTTGTTAAGGACTGAGTCTCAAAGGGTGCTTTCAACTCCTCGTTCATACACAAAGCGGTTCCTTTCATAACTACTTTAAAAGCTACAAATCCCATTTGTCTGTGTGTTTATGATTGTTGGATGCGTGAGAGACTTCGTTTGCAAATGGGTCGGGAAAAAAATGTCTCGCGCCCACACTCACACGTTCCTAGTTTTCTTTCACGAATGTGGGGAAAAATCAAGTCCAAACGAAGTTCCAGGAAGGCGTCCAGTACAGAAATCCCCAATTTTGCTTCCAGAGTGAAACTTGAGAGTTCTAAGTCTGCACCCCCAGATGGCACAAAAGTTCCTAATTGGTCTTCGAAAATGAAATTTGAAAGTGTTAAGTCTGCACCCCCAGATGGCACAAAAGTTCCTAATTGGTCTTCGAGACTGAGTAATCTTTTTGCAAGTGCTGTCAGTAAGATTTGGTGATGCTATCTGAGCCATTTCGACTGGCCAGCCACAATTGGGTGACCAAGAGACCGCATCGAATGCATCGATATTATATCTGATCTTTATCTTTTGTATTGCTTTCCTTTGGCTTTTTCTTCCTTTCGCCCGTAATATGTTTATGTGAGGCTTTCAGTATTCTGTTAGATTTGGGTTTTGTTCTGTTTTTAATATATGCTTTGTGAAATTTAAGGGAAATTGAAATTTGTCGTCCTAATTTATACTCTTAATTGCAATTTTCTTCCCAATCAATATTAGGGTTCATCTCATACGCCAACCTTAAACTAAATTAATGATCTAGATATTAATATTGGTAATATTTTAAAATATATTTGTATAATTATTATACTTAATTTAAAATTAAATACTCACTATGCATTCGAATAATAATTATGCTATCGCAATTCTATGACAGCGATAAAAGTATATGCAACGTTAGATTTTTTATTTTTTTATTTTATCTTTTAATATTTTATAAATAAATTTTTAGTTCTTAAAACTAATTCAGTTAACAAAATCAATAGAAAATGTTTAATCAAAATGAGCTTGCGTTGCGTTGTAGAAAACTTGATCTCTAAAAAGAATTTCCAGATGATCTGACAGTCACAATGCGACCTTAAATGCCATTATTAAATGTGTTTGGTTCTACGAAAACGAGATTTTACTAAAATAAAAAAATATTGATTTAATTTAATTTAAAAAAATAAAATAAAATAAAACAATTTTTATTCCATTTGTAAAAGATAAAGAAAAATAAAATAAAAAAGATTATTTTCATAAAAAAAATTGTTTTTTTATTTTATATTTTTTTTCTCTTTCAAATTCTTACTTTTAAAGAAAATGAAAATGAAAAGATGAAAAAAAATTCAAGAAAGCGAGCTATCTTATAGCGTTCATGCCCAATACCTATTGGTCACTTCACTTCTCTTTCAGACAGGGAAGACGCAGTGCAACGGGAGTTCTAAGGCTTGTTTTGTTGTTAGGCAAGTCTCATTTGGTACTTTCTTCACAGCAAATAGAATAGGACTTTTCTTGACTCTGACTTCTATAGGAGAGGAAGAGGACGGTACTTATTTTTTTGGACAAAAAAAAAATACCTTCATTTTCCTCTCTTATAGAAGTCAGAGTCGGAGGACGTTATTATTAAACAAGTTCTTAACATTCTCTAAATCGGGCCCGGGACATTCGATGAAAAAAACTGTTATGAGTCATGAGTCTGGACCATATGAGATGCTAGAGCCCAATCCAGATGAGGAGCCAATTCCCCAAACCCGGCCTAAAAGGAATAGGGTGCGACCCAAATGGATGAAGGATTTTGTTATTCCTTGATAAGTCAGTCAGTGTCTGTTGCAGAATTCTGTTATTATGCAACACAGGGAGTGAGTAGGTGGTTATATGGGATGCTGAGCGTAAGTTGTTATAGGGATCGTTATATAAATAAACTGGTGGATGAAATAGAGGATATACAGAAATATCATTACTAAGAATTTTCTCCTTTTGTGTCTTTTACGTTATTTTTTCTGCATCAGGTTCTGGCAATTGGTGCTTTCGTTGAGAGAAGCATCCATGGCTAACAATCCAAAAAACACAGATAAACTCGAGACCACCCTCAACTCCATCATGGACCATCTAAACTCCCTTTCCAATCGAATTTCAGCAATTGAAACTCGAAACCAAAAACCATCGATCGAGAATCCCTCACCGTCAAATGAAGCCCACACAACCACGACTATCACCCCCACTACCATGAAATTAGATGTACCCAAATTTGATGGAACGGATCCTCTGGGTTGGATCTTTAAGATCAACCAATTTTTCGATTTCCACAAGACTCAAGATGACCAACGGATTAGGATCGCTTCCTTTTACATGGAGGGAGAAGCCCTAACGTGGTTCCAGTGGATGCACTCAAATGGTCAATTATTGTCTTGGCCAATATTCTTACATGCTCTGGAAATGCGCTTTGCCCCGTCTCACTATGAAGATCCCCGAGGGTCCCTTTTCAAGCTCTGCCAGCTAACTACCGTTCGGGAATATCAAGCACAATTTGAGTCACTGGCAAATCGAATCACTGGTCTCCCAACCCCTTTTTATCTCAGCTGTTTCGTTTCAGGCCTGAAATCAAAGATTCGCAGAGAAGTGCAAGCGCTACAGCCAGTTTCACTATCTCAAGCTATAAGCTTAGCTAAATTGCAGGAAGACAAACTCAAGGACTCAAACCCAGTTTCTCGTGGCCGCCGATTTGAACCTTTTCCTAATAATCACTTTTTCGATCCTCCTCCGCCTTCCAAACCCCCATATCGGACTTCAACCATTCCAACCTTACTAAAAACACCCAACCCGACCAAACCCTTACCAGCCATCAAACGATTAACACCGGCGGAATTACAAGCTAGAAGGGACAAGGGGCTATGCTATAACTGCGATGAGCGCTTTACCCCCGGCCACAAGTGCAAAATCCAGTTTTACCTTCTCATCGCAGGCACAGGGGAAACGGAGTTCAGCGAGGAGGAGATGACCCGAGCAATGACCCAGGGAGTTGATGACCTGGAACCCAGTCATGAGCCTGACCCAGATTCGTCTACAGCCCAAATAAGCCTTCATGCTCTACTGGGCCACATCATACCACAAACACTCCGAGTCCAAGGCCGCATAGGAAAAAATCCAGTAGCCATTCTGGTAGACAGTGGGAGCACCCATAATTTCATCCAAGATAGGATAGCCAAATATTTGGGACTACCTAGACATCCGGCCCGGGAGTTCCACGTTATGGTTGGCAATGGGGAAGAACTAGGGTGCACATCTATATGCTCACAAGTCCAATTAGAATTAGGGGCCCAAGTGTTTTCGGTGGACCTGTTTGTATTACCTTTGAAGGGCGCAAAAATTGTGCTGGGGGTCCAATGGTTGCGGACTCTTGGTCCAGTACTGACGGATTACGAGAGTCTCACCATGAAATTCTTCAGGAATGGCGAACTCGTGCTGCTTACAGGAGAAACTCAGTCCAAAGCCGAGGAGGCTTCTCTTCACCAATTAAAACGCTTGGTATCAACTGAAGCAATAGCGGAGCTCTTCCATCTACAAATCCTTCCCTCTGCGAACTCCTCAGAAAACAAGGAGGTAAGCAACCCATCCATCGAAAATCTACTAAGCAAATTTCCAGCCTTGTTCCAAGTACCCAGTGAGCTTCCTCCTCCGAGAGAAACTGATCACCGGATCCCACTGATAGAAGGATCCAACCCGGTCAATGTCCGACCCTACCGTTATCCCTTCTTCCAGAAACGGGAGATTGAACAGTTGATTAAAGAAATGCTGGAAGCTGGGATCATCAGGCGCAGCAACAGCTCGTTCTCATCCCCCGTGCTCCTGGTTCGAAAGAAGGATGGATCGTGGCGATTCTGCGTTGATTATAGAGCTCTGAATGCCCTCACCTGTAAAGATCGGTTTCCCATCCCCTGCATTGATGAATTATTGGATGAGTTGCATGGAACACAATGGTTCTCCAAATTGGACCTTAGATCCGGCTATCATCAAATCCGCATGGATCCAGGTGATGTTCCCAAAACTGCCTTTAGAACTCATGATGGGCATTTCGAATTTCTAGTTATGCCTTTTGGTCTCTGTAATGCCCCTGCAACCTTTCAATCTACTATGAATCAGTTGTTTAGACCATATTTACGTCAATTTGTAATTGTATTTTTTGACGATATCTTGGTCTACAGCAAAACACTAGATGATCATCTCACACACTTGGAAACTGTCTTTGAGTGTTTATTACAGAATAAATTTTATTTGAAGCAGTCTAAATGTAGTCTGGGAAAAGACTCAATTGACTTCCTTGGCCATATTGTCTCTAGGAATGGGGTAGGCCCTGACCCTGAAAAGATCCACGCTATGACTACATGGCCAGTCCCACGCACATTGAAGCAATTGAGGGGATTCCTGGGGCTCACAGGATTTTACAGAAAATTCGTGAGGAATTATGCATCACTAGCAGCTCCTCTTACTGATATGCTGAAGAAGGATGCTTTCAGGTGGAGTGAAAAGGCTCAAGATGCCTTTGACCAACTTAAGGCAGCTATGACCCAGTCTCCAGTGCTAGCCTTACCTAACTTCCAGGAGGACTTTGTATTAGAGACTGATGCCTCAGGTCAAGGTATGGGAGCTGTCTTGCTTCAAAAAGGACATCCGGTCTGTTATTTCAGCAAAAAGTTCTGTGCAAAACTTGCTGTAGCTTCCACTTACGTAAGAGAATTACATGCCATTACGGAAGCTGTGAAGAAATGGAGAACATACTTGTTGGGGAGGAAGTTCCTTATATACACAGATCAAAGAAGCATCAGGGAGTTAATGACCCAAATAGTCCAAACCCCCGAACAACAATACTACCTCTCCAAACTTCTGGGTTACTCCTATGAGATTATCTACAAACCAGGTGCTCAAAATCAAACAGCAGATGGGTTATCTCGCATATTTGAGCCCGAATCCACTCTACTTGGCTTAACCATTCCCCATTATGAGTTTTTAAACAAACTCCAGCAGGCCTATACAACTGAGCCTCAATTTCAGCAGTTATGGCAAGGACTTCAACAAAACCCAGAAAACTTTCCAAAGTTTAAAATCCTGCAAGGTCTCATCTTCTATGACAACAGGATCTTCCTCATCCCACAGTCTTCCCTCAAGTCAATATTGCTTGATGAATTCCACGCCACACCTTTGGGGGGGCACTTTGGAGTAGCTAAGACTTATGGGCGACTTAAGGAGATTTTTTTTTGGGAAGGCATGAAGAAGGACGTGGAAGACTATATCAGGGGCTGTCTCATCTGTCAACAGATCAAAGTACCAAATAAATTGCCCTATGGTTTGTTACAACCTCTGCCAATTCCCAATGGGGTGTGGGAAGACATTACAATGGACTTTATCACAGGGCTCCCTTCATTCCAAGGTTACACAGCTATACTAGTCATTGTTGACCGTTTCTCCAAGGCTGCCCATTTTGTCATGCTGAAGCCTTCATATACAGCAGCAGTAGTAGCAGACACCTTTGCTCAGAATGTATGTAAACACCATGGTATGCCAAGGAGCATCGTTTCAGATCGTGATCCCATTTTCATGAGCCACTTTTGGCAGGAACTATTCAAACTAAGTGGGACAAAGCTGCGAATGACCACCGCTTATCATCCTCAAGGAGATGGACAAAGTGAGGTAGTCAATAAGGTGCTCCAACAGTACTTACGAGCTTTTGTTCATTCCAAGCCTAAATACTGGGGTAAATTCTTACATTGGGCAGAGTTTTGTTATAACACTTCAGTTCATACATCTACTGCCATCGCCCCCTTTGAAGTTGTTTATGGTAAACCCCCTCCCTCCATTCCACAGTATGTACAAGGGACCTCTAGAGTAGACGCAGTAGACACAGAATTAAACACCAGAGAAGAAATTGTATCCAAGCTCCGAGACAAACTCAGAAAGGCTCAAGAAGCCATGAAGATGTATGCTGATAGAAAAAGGATCATACATCCCTTTTCAGTGGGAGACTGGGTATTTGTAAAACTGAGGCCCTATCGGCAGATTTCGGTCAAGGGGAGGCAAGTGGAAAAACTGGCTCAAAGGTATTATGGGCCTTTCCAAATATCCAAGGCCATTGGTGATGTCGCTTTTGAATTAGAACTTCCCCCAGATTCAAAGATACACCCGGTTTTTCATGTCTCAAAGCTAAAGCCTTACCATACTGACAACCCTCTGCCTATACTGAATCTGCCTTCTCTTGCTTCTGGGAACCAACCCAGAATTCATCCCTTGGCTGTATTGGATGTGCGTAATGAAGAAAACCCAGAGCAGACCCAAGTGTTAATCCAGTGGGCAGGTTTGTACCCTGAGGACTCCACTTGGGAAAATCTTGCTGATGTATTAAAAGATTATCCATCCTTTAACCTTGAGGACAAGGTTTTTGTGGAAGAGGAAGGAGATGTTATGAGTCATGAGTCTGGACCATATGAGATGCTAGAGCCCAATCCAGATGAGGAGCCAATTCCCCAAACCCGGCCTAAAAGGAATAGGGTGCGACCCAAATGGATGAAGGATTTTGTTATTCCTTGATAAGTCAGTCAGTGTCTGTTGCAGAATTCTGTTATTATGCAACACAGGGAGTGAGTAGGTGGTTATATGGGATGCTGAGCGTAAGTTGTTATAGGGATCGTTATATAAATAAACTGGTGGATGAAATAGAGGATATACAGAAATATCATTACTAAGAATTTTCTCCTTTTGTGTCTTTTACGTTATTTTTTCTGCATCAGGTTCTGGCAAAAACCCCATGTTTTGGCCTTCCCCAAAAAGGCCTGGATCCCCAAAATCTGCCCACCCCGAGGAAAAATGTGTCTAGAAACGTTATGAGAATAAAGTTTTTAGGAATAATAAATAAAATTGAAACAAGATAAAAGCGTATATCGAAATGACTTCTGGCATCACTAAAAGGATCGAAATCACATTTGTAAGCCGACAATTTTTCTGGATTTATCTTTTTATTTTTCCTCTACTTTTATTTAAATTATTATTTCAAACAAGATAATTTAAAAAAATTTACTTCCTTACACTCCAAATCACTCAAACCAAACACAAGAATCAACTTAGAAAAAGCGTAGCGTTTCATCCTGTTAAGCAAGTCAGGCATAGTGATGACCATAATTAGGGGTGTAAGTAAACCGAGGGATCTGATATAAACTGTTTCAACCCGACATAGTATCGGTTTAACGGATTATAACAGTTTGAAAAAAAAACGGTTTAGAACGGTCGGGTCGGGTCTGATTCAATTAAACCCGTTGAACTCGAACCGAACCATAAAACTGTATAGCCTAACCCAGATGCATCTCAGAACCGACTGAAATCTGAAATTTCCCACCTTCAATTATCTTCTCTCTCTTTTTCACATCTTTTCTATCTACTCTCAAAGGACTTTTCCCGACTCTGACTTCTATAGAAGAGGAAGAGGACGGTACTATTGAACAAGTTCTTAACCTTCTCTAAATCGGGCCTGAGACATTCGACGAAAAAGACCCCATGTTTTGCCCTTCCCCAAAAAGGCCTGGATCCCCTATTGGAAAATTTGCCCACCCCGACAAAAAATATGTGTCTAGGAACACTATGTGAATAGGGTCTTCAGGAATAATAAATAAAATTGAAACAAGATAAAAGCGTATATCGAAACGACTTTTAGCATCACCAAAAGGATCGAAACCACATTTGTAGGCCGACAATTTTTCTAGATTTACCTTTTTATTTATCCTCTACTTTTATTTAAATTATTATTTCAAACAAGATAATTTTAAAAAATTTACTTCCTTACACTCCAAATCACTCAAACCAAACACAAGAATCAGCTGAGAAAAAGCGTAGCGTTTAATCCTGTTAAGCAAGTCAGGCATAGTGATGACCATAATTAGGGGTGTAAGTAAACTGAGGAAACCGATATAAACTGTTTCAACCCGACATAAAAGTGATTTTTCGGATAAACAGTATCGGTTTAACGGGTTATAACAGTTTGAAAAAAAAATGGTTTAGAGCGGTCGGGTCAAGTCTGATTCAATTAAACCCGTTGAACCCGAACCGAACCATATGACTATATAGCCTAACCTAGATGCATCTCAGAACCAACTGAAATCTGAAATTTCCCACCTTCAATTATCTTCTCTCTCTTTTTCACATCATTTCTATCTACTCTCATTAATTTTTTATCTTTTTTCACCTACCGTCATTATTACTTTGTCTTTTTTCCATAATCTCCGCCTACTCTTATCAGGACATCTCATTTCCCATAGCAACCCTTCATCTTCATTTCTCTCTTCCCTCACTTCTCTTTTCCATTTACTCTCCATCTTTATTTTTCTTTCCTCACGCCTCACTATCCCTTCTTTCTTCTCCATCATCAGATCCACTTACTACTATATTTCTTCTCCATTTCTCTTCCTTCAAAAGCTCATTTCTCACCTTCCCATGCTTGGTTCCGGTAATGATATCATTGGCAGCCGAAACTCTTGCTATGCACCAACTCAAACATTCTTTCAGAAATTTTGGGATTCGCAAGGTGAAGGCGAGAACTTTTTCAGCAATGGATTTGGATGTTTTCGTCTTCAGATCCAACAACCATGAGTCCATGACAGAGCTATAGATTTGAAACAAAAAGATTTTGAACAAATGTTTTTTTCCTTATTTACATAATATTGTTTCTTTTCAACCTTCAAATCTCAAGATCATGGTAGTTAAATTTGACATTTTGTTTTTTGTTTTTTTGTTTTTTTTTCTGTATCTGCTTTCTCTCTTCATGGTGGAAGAAGACCCGCGAACCCGATCGACTCATCTCAACCCGAACAAATCTGATTTTTTCGGATGATCTAAAAAGTCGATCGGGTGCGGGTAGCTATTTTATCACCTGAATAAGGTTCGGTCGAGTTGATTTTTAAGCCAAACCCGACTTAATCCGACCCGCTTACACCCCTAACCAGCCATATCATATTTTCATCATTCATGATTTATGAACTGATGTAGAAAATAATAGCATTTTTCCTGTGCATTCACCGACACCTATGGTGATAACTTTCAGAAGCTAGATTTCTGATTCTAGCTGATATGACAGAATGGCAGTCTTAAATGACACGGGAAGATGTCCTCCATACATCCAAGAATATATGCATCAAATTACTCGGTCCTGGTAAATGATATACCTTATCCCCCTCTTTCTCTCAACACACCCACACACACACAGAATAAGTAACATCGACTCTAAATTTCTGGCATTAATCAACACACAAAAGCATTGATTGAAAATGGCATTGAACCAATCGTAATTAATTGGAAATGTCACTGACCCACGGAAGAATATACTTTTTCAACCATAATATAAATAGCATGCATGTACAATCATATGGATAAGAAAAATCCGTCATAACATCCTAATATCTAATTTGTTAATATAAGTAGCAGCACAAAGCAAAATCTTTCCTTTTAATTCAATTATCACTTTGTTAATTCAAAATATTCAACCCTTCAATAGAACTTGATTAATTCAGTCATGAAATGTACCATTAGCAACTTAGTAGGCATAATATACGCATCTATGAGATGCTGAGATAAGGGAACTGAATTGCATAAGAAGGTTCTCTTTCCACCCCACCATCTCTGTCAAGGTATTTTTTTCGCCTTTTTTCCTTTATATGAATCTCTAATTATTTGAGTAGATTGTAAGGGAAAATGCAACAAACACCATCAACTTTGGGCTTTTAGCATACAGACATTTCATATATCAGTTTTGCGGGGGAAATTTTTAAATTAAGCACAGAACACTCAATTTGGATATTAAGCATTGAACTTAAATACCATATAAATCACTGCTTGCATCCATGTCACATTAAACTTAAGTAGTGTGTGGTATAAGAAATCTTTTAGAATTTCTAAAAAAGTAAAGTGGAAATTTTTTTTTCCACATTTAGTATAAGAGATAAAATTTCATTTCCATGAATCTTTTATTTCTAAAAATTAAATTTACAAAGAAAATTTGCCACTTTTATTCCCACCTCTTGAGGGTGAGAATATATGTTTCCTGTGAAAATGAGAAACTTTGAGAGTTAAAATTACAAACCTACCCTCCACTATTTTAACTATAACCTCTTCTTCTTTTCAAGTAACCCTTAAACCTTAAATCTAAAAACCTTAACTCTAAACCCTAAAACACTAACCTCTAAACCCTAATCCTAGACCATAACTCTAACCCCTAAACCATAACCAATAAACCGTAACTCTTAACTCTAAATCTTAACCCATAAATCCTAAATTTTAACCTCTAAGTTTTAAATCTTAATCCCTAACCCCTAAATCTTAAATTCTAAACTCTAAACTCTAATCTCTAAATCATAAACCCTACACTTAACTCCTAAACTATAAACCCTATACCCTAAATCTTAAAATTTTAAACCCTAAACTCCCTTTATTTTGAAATTTTTTTTTAAAAGATATTTTTAAAAAAATAATTATATTTCCAGTAATCTTTTGCATGAACCAAATATAAAAATAAAAATTTAATAATAATACAACAAATTATTTCAAAAAAAATAAAGTAATAACCAAACATATTTTTTTTAAACTTTCTCATTCTATCTCATTCTCAAGAATAAAACTTTTTTGAAAATAAAACATTTTAAAAACAGAACGCTACCTTATTAATAGAATGTAAATAGCCTGACTTTCAGATGACTTGATACATGTGTTAGTACCAGGAAAGAACTCTTTCAGTTAAAGAAAAAAAATGAACTCCATCCACAAATGGAGAAAGCAGACACCCGATGTTTTACTCTTGAAGAATTTTTTATTAAAAAAATGATTTTTTTAAAAAAATCAATAGTAATGATTTTACATGAGCTTTATTAGTAATGTGAAAGTTAGGAGATTCACTCTCCATTAAAAGGATTGACTGAATTGATGTGAAAGTTCAGGCACTTGCTTTCCAAAGTTGAAACTCACGGGATGAAGGGCCTTATGCGAGTTTTTCCCTAAATTATATGCAAAATCGTTCGCTGAATATCCATTTCCTCACATTGAAACACTCCTATGTTCATTTAGGCTGAATCATGGCTGCAATACTATGTAGGCACAGAATTGTAAGTACATAAAAGGTTTAGAATAATCATGCAAGACTCTAAGAAAATACAAAATTGTGAAGCATACCATTTCATAATGATATGGGGAGAGAACCTACAGGCGTCAGTTTATCGCAGGAGCAATTTCGCTCACATCTACGTCTATAGTCGTAACTTTTATACACAACTTCATAATTTATGCAGAGTTCTCAGATAGCTCATTTGTAATGGGTATTATAGTTAACTTACAGCAGATTTACCCAACAACACTCACTAAATAATGCCCTCGGATGATTTTTCAAACTTTTATACCCACCCAGGTCTACTAATTGCAAAGGTATTCAAACATCCAATAAAACTTGTAGCTAGTTACGTGGTCAACCAACATAAATCACATGCAATTCCAAAGAAACAAAAAGAATGAAGATTCAGTGGAACAATTACTAAAAGAAGCTCCGAATAGTGTTCTTGAAAACTTGATCTCTAAAAAGAATTTTCCTTTCATAAACAAAGAAATGATGAAGGAGACAATTAGCGTCGATTTCAAGAATTTCAGATGATTTGATGGTTGCATTGTGACCATAAATGCCACCTTTAAGCATCAGTAAAGGAAAAGTGTAGTGTTTCATCATATTATACAAGCGAGGCATAGTGACCATAATGCCATATCATTTTTTCATCATTCATGTTTTATTCTCCCTCAGAACACAGAACTGATGTAGAAAATAGCATTATCCTCTGCATTCACATCCAAGAATGGCAGTCTTAAATGACACGTGAAGATGTCCTTCATACATCCAAGAATATATGCTTCAAATTAGGCAGTCCTGGTAAATGATATAATTTGTCCCCCTCTTTCTCTCAACACACACCACAGAATAAGCAACATCAACTCTAGATTTCTGGCATTAATCAACACACAAAAGCATTGATCGGAAATTGCATTGAACCAATCATAATTAATTGGAAATGTCACTGACCCTCGGAAGAATATACTATTTTTCGACTTTAATATAAATAGCATGCATGTACAATCATATGAATAAGAAAAATCTGTCATATCATCCTAATATCTACTTTCTTAATTTAAGTAGCAGCTCAAAGCCAAATCTTTCCTTGTAATTCAATTATCACTAAGTTAATTCAAAATATTCAACCCTTCAATAGAAATTGATGAATTCAATCATGAAATGTACCATTAGCAGCTTAGTAGGCATAATATACGCATCTATGAGATGCTGAGATAAGGGAAGGGAATTGCATAAGAAGGTTCTCTTTCCACCCCACCATCTCTGTCAAGGTAATTTTTTTTCCCCTTTTTCCTTTATATGAATCTCTAATTATTTGAGTAGATTGTAAGGGAAAATGCAACAAACACCATCAACTTTGGGCCTCTAGCATATAGACATTTCATATATCAGTTTTGGGGGGAAATTAAGCACAGAACACTCAATTTGGATATTAAGCACTGAACTTAGATACCATACAAATCACTGCTTGCATCCATGTCACATTAAACTTATTAACAGAATGTAAATTGCCTAACTTTCACATGACTTGATACATGTATAAGCACCAGGTAAGAACTCTTTCAATTAAAGAAAAAAATGAACTCCATCCACAAATGGAGAAAGCAGGCACCCGATGTTTTACTCTTGAAGTTTTTTTATTAAAAAATGGATTTTTTTTTTTTTAATCAATAGTAATGGTTTTACATGAGCTTTATCAGTAATGTGAAAGTTAGGAAATTCACTCTCCATTAAAAGGATTGGCAGAATTGATGTGAAAGTTCAGGCACTTGCTTTCCAAAGTTGAAACTCACGGGATGAAGGGCTTTATGTGAGTTTTGCCCCAAAAATTATATGCAAAATCGTTTGCTGAATATCCATTGCCTCACATTGAAACACTCCTATGTTCATTTAGGCTGAATCATGGCTGCAATACTGTGTAGGCACAGAATTGTAAGTACATAAAAGGTTTAGAATAATCATGCAAGACTCTAAGAAAATACAAAATTGTTAAGCATACCATTTCATAATGATATGGGGAGAGAACCTACAGGCGTCAGTTTATCTCAGGAGCAATTTCGCTCACTTCTACGTCTACTATGTTCTCCTTACCAAATAGAGTAAAAACCACAGTTGCCTGCAAGAAGAGTGGTACCTGAGTTCACACATCACACACAGAAAGAAGAAAATAAAAGTATAAAACAAAATTTTCTGGTAATTTGGGCCCTTTTTTTCTGCTAATTTACACATTATGGAGCCTTCGAATCAATCTATTTATGTCGATTTATTCTTGTTAAGGAAGTAACTCACCACTTTGGTTTTGCGGCTCAGCTTCTTAAGAGTGCCTGAAAACCCTGCAAATGTTCCCGAAAGAACTCGAACAGTTGAACCTTTCCCAAGGGGCTTAGCAGATGATTTATCTGTTATCTGGTCAGAAATTTTTCTTGATTTCCTTTTCGGCTGAGCGTCAACATCTGATTCTAACTTTGTATTGAGAGTCACAGAGTTCAGGACTCTATTTTTCTCTTCTTCCTCAAATGCTTGGTCAACTTTTTCTTGTTCTTCTTTTGCCTGCCTGAAGATTGCTTCCATATCATCAACAGATATTGGCCGTGGTTTGTTAATCTGCCTCTTTCTGCAAATGTGAATGATTAGAGGGTTTTCAATTAGGCTAAATTAGGGAAGCATATGTTATAATAATAATGTCTAGTAGACATTTACTAAAAGGCTTTTGAGAATTGCAATCAATAATTACATGTCTATGGAAGCTAAGAAGGCCACCCATCAGAAAATTTAGCGAATAGGATTAGTTACTTACTAAATCCAGTATCCCACTGAAAGGAAGTATTTCATCAATTTTCTTTTTCATTCTAGAAAGTGATTCATGATAGAACTTCTGAAAAATATTAAACTGGTTGATTATCCTCTTAGGAAACCACATAGAAATATCATCCATATGATTGATTACTTGTGTGAAATAACTTTCTAGATTGTGGTAGCTCTATCACAGTTTTTTAATTAAAGCCAGTGCTAAAATAATTATATATTTAAATTTTCTTAACTATCTTTTTACTTCATCCTTTACAGAAGAATTTCTGATCCATAAAAAGGTTTTTCAGCTATTACTTAATAAAATTCTAAAAGGCAAATGATATTAACCGTTTGATTTGCCTCAATGTAATTACAAATAAGTAGCAATAAGTTCAACAAAAACACCATATACTTACGTGTTTCCAACCTTAGAACCAAGAAAGCCTCCAATACCATCATACTCTCTTATAAAGTCGTGCAGCTCTTTGTTCAGTACACATCTCAAAAAAATACAACCTGGGAATAGGGGCTTTGGTGTAATCGAGTATGAACCATTCTTTAATCTCCTTTTCACTTGGACAGCTGGAGCATAGAGCTGAAAACAAACACATTTAAGTTACACACACACACAATATATGAACAACGTTTCTCGATTATTATTGCTCATAAATTTCATTTTCTCATCTCATCAGCTGGTAGGGTGTTTAGTATTGATTAGAGAAAAGGAATTCCACGAAAACAAGAACTTTTACAGAAAATCAATAAACTATAAATCTATTTTTTTTTTATAATTCATTCATAAAAACAAATAAAGTAAAATATTGACCATGATAATGAACTAGCCTACCAGTTACCCATTTCTCATCTCAAACTGATCCATCTAAAGCACAAGAAGTAGAGTCAAGTTTAATTGAAAACCCAGAACAAGAATTTCGCTGTAACACACTAAATTACCTTAAACTCTATATCTGGGAAGTTCCTGGCCAGCGATCGAGCTAGTAGTTGGGCAGTGTCCTGACCCCTAACCCGAGAGCCCCGAACGACCCACCATTGGGGACCCAATTTAGCAAGGTTATCGAGATTAAGTTCCTCGGCCGAAGAAGGTTTCTTCTTCTTGGGCTTTTTTATAAGCCTTTCTTCCACCTCTTCTCTCCAATTAGTAGTGGTTTTGGTCTCTCTTCTCTCGTTTTTCAGGCGCCTTCTCTCTCTAGCTGTGAGCTGTTGGGTGTCGGTAGATTCAAGAGCAGCTGAGATTGATAGCTTAAAGGCTCTGGTACGAGGGAATAAGGAAGAGAGAGAAAGGACAGAGGGTTGTGAAAAAGAATGGAAGCAAGGATTCCATAGCAGAAGCCCCTGCTTCATCTTCTACGAGCGTAGTGGATAGATAGAAAGCCGTTTTGATTTTTCGTTTTTTTAATCGTTCGCCGGCCGACGGTAAACTTTCACCCTCTTGTTTTCCGTATTGTTTTTTTTTTTTTAATTGTGAATTTGTTTTATAAATTTTAATTAATTTTTTTCAGTTAAATATATGTCACTTACGCAAGAAATTCATCAATAAATATTTTACAGTGTGACCTCCCTCGATCCCCGCTTAAATGATAATTTTTTCTATCCTCTAATAAAAATATTTTTCTTTTGAAGTTATTTTTCTTATTTATTGCATAATGTTATATTTTAATTGATATTATTTTTATTTAAAATAAATTAATAATTTAGTTTATAAATATATAATAATTAAATTTTAATCCTTAATTTTTTATATATAAATTAATTTTTAAAACTATTAATCTGTTACACATTAATTAATTAATTAGTCGTTAATTTGTAAAATTATCAAACTCAATTTATTATATATTATTTTTAAAAAAATTAATATATAATAAATTTAATTTATTAATTGAATATACATTAATTAATTTATAATTTGTAAAAATATCAAACTCAACTTATTATATATTAATTTTTAAAAAAATTAATATATAATAAATTTGATATTTTTAAATATTTACTAGTGTATTCAAAATAATTTGAAGACTACAGTTAAAAGAATTTATAAAGTTAGAGATCAAATTATTAATTTATATTTATATTTAAATAAAAATATATTTTTAAAAATATATATAATATTCAAGAGATCACCAAACATGTAGTTTTAAGTATATGGATAATTTGATCCTAGGGTAATTTTCGCAATACATTTTTTATTGTATAAATAGGAAACAAAATAATGTGAATGGTATTTCATTGGTATATAATATTCCATGTAATATAAGTTCCTCTACATGAATGTGAAACTTTTCAACATATTGTCCTTTTGGTTTTTCTTAATTGTCTTATGGAATAAAATTAAATTATGATCAAACTTTGTTTTTGGCACAATAAAATATATTTTTTGAATTTTTCAAATTTTATTTTTTATAAAAATAAGGCGAAATTGGAGAAATCATAACATTTTTATTAGATTATAATAATTTTTAAAAATAAGGTGAAATTGAAAATTATTAAAAAATATAATTGATATTATAGTAAATTTACTAAAGCAAAAAAATTATGAACATGAAGTTCGAAACGTAATATATATTACGTCGTATGAAATATTCTGTAAAATTTTGTGTCTTTAAATATATTGAATAGCATTTTTTTTAATTGACTTTAATTAAAATTTAAATTCAATTTTTTTATTTTTAAGACATATTTTAATATTACTGAGTCAATTGGTTCATTCATCATGACAATCAAATAAAGGCCTTAATGCGCTTTTGGTCTCATTTTACTGTGGAATCCATTGATTTAGTCCCTCCAAAATTTCATATGCCAATTTAGTATCTCAAATTTTACTAAACATGTCAAAATAATTTATCTCTAAGTTGGTTATCAATTATTGTTGACACGATCATTAAATCGCCATATTATTGCCATGTGACAAATCACTATAATATGCCGCGTTAGTAATAAAAAAAATTGATGAGTAAATTTTATATTTATAAAATTAATTATTTTTAATTTAAAATTTTATATTAAATTTATGTATGATTATATATTTATTTTGTATATAAAAAATGAAGAATTAAAAAAAATTAGATAAAATAAAAAATAATAATAAGAATTATAAATTTTTGATAATTTTAATATTGTTTTATTAATTTAGACTTATCTCTATCGTCTAAATTCTAATTGAAATAATTCAAGTGACTATAAAAAATTAAAAAAATATTTATAATTTTTATGTTTAATTTTTTATATATTTAATATTGAGAATTTGGATATCAACGTCGCAATTCAAATATGATAATACTGTTTTTAAAAATTAAAATAATAATAAATAAATAAAAATATAAATTTTGAGTTGAAATAAAAAAAATTTTAAAAATAAAATTTAAAAATGATTCAATTGTCTATTTTATCTTTAAAAATAACCCTTGTGCTATGAGTTTAATAAGGAGAGAAGAGAGGAGCTCAGATTTTCAGCGAAGTTTTAAAAAGTAAGTTATTTTTAAAATAAAAATAGGATACAGTTGGTTTTATTTTCTGTTTTTATTTCCATAACACAAAAAAGCAAAAAAATTATGTTTTCAAAATAATTTATCAAACAAATTTTTTTTTATTTTGCAAAACAATTTTTAAAAATAAAAAAAGAATCAAACAAACTCTTTAATTCTATTTTCATCTAAGATTTATTCTTCTTATTCTTTTATGTTATAGTTTAATTTATAAGATCATAACTTAATTATAAATATTTGTATTGTCTATTAAATTTAATCAATAGATTATTTTTTAATTAAATTTTTATATTATTTTTAATATTTCTAATTGCTTGATCACTAATTAAATAATCACTTAATTATAATAAGACCGATAAGATATTTATGTCTCTTTCATTGTGTAATTAACTATTAATTGTATGTAAAATAGATATTAAATTACTGTAAAATAGATAAATGCAAAATAAATTAATTATGGTGAAATAAAAATCTCCAAAATCCTAATTTATTTTAAATTTCTATTACTTTAAAATTTTACAATTTTATTTTATTTTATTTGTGTACTCTTAATCAATTTAATATTTGAATTATTTAATTAAAATAAAGATTAAATTAGTACAATAATTAACAATATCAATTTCACTTTATACTCATTTAAAAATTTTTATTATTTGACAACGATAGTGTACGTTTGCACTTAAATAAATATTTAATTCATGCATGTCAACTTTAAATCATAAATTTCAAAATTCAAACACCAATAGCACCAAGGGTGTTAAAACTCTAAAATTTCAAATCTTACACATTAAACTTCAAAATCTTAAATTTCAAACCCTAAAAATTAAACTTTAAATATCTAAATCTTAAACCTCAAACCTCCAATTCTAATTTTTAAACTTCAAAAACCCAAAATATTAAATTCTAAATCACAACACCAAAAACACCATAACTTTAGACAATAAACCTTAACACCCTAAATTTTAAAACTCTAAAATCCAAATTTTATACCCCAAAGCACCGAGAGTGTTTAGGGTTTGGGGTTATGATTTTAAGGTTTTGGAGTTTTAAATTTTGAAATTTGAGTTTTGAGATTTTGAATTTTTTTTATATTTAATATTTTGAATTTAAAATTTTGATATTTAATATTTGAATTAATATTCACCGCCGGTGGAGTTTAAATCTCCACCAGCAGTGGCATCAGAATATGACAACTATCAATTTTAATTTATTTAAAAAAATAATGATATTAAAAATAGATGATGAAGCAAACGTTTACTTTTCTAAAATATTTTTATTTATATATAGTGGCATTTTCATATGAATTTAAAGTATTGTTAGTATATTTTCTTAATTATTTAACTTTTATCAAACTATTTCATGTCTTGAAGTTCAACAAGCAAGAGAGACATGCATGAAATAGTTTGACGTGAAAAGTTTTTATTCTTAATTATTTAATTTGTACATGAAATTATTTTCTTACAATTTTTTTCATTTAGTTCATGTGATTGTTATTTTTTTTTCTTATGTTTAAGAATTCACAAGATGGTAAGAAATAAGGATAAAATTCAATTACTTTTTTTTTAGTGAAATAAAATAATTCAAATATTAAACTCACGGAAATGTTGAGAGGTTTTTAAAGTTCAACATTTATTTTTGTAGTTTAAAAAAATTTTAGTATATTAGAAAAATTACTTTTCTTTATTTGACAATTAATAATTAATTATGGCCAAACAAAAGAGATAAAATGCAAGATGTTTGGTTGGAGTATCTTGAATGCTGTGATTTCTTTCATTTAATTTCACATAATTAAAATATGTATTTAAATATTCATGATCAAATGATACTGTATATAAATAAAAGTATTTTGGACAAATAAATATTTATTCATTTTTAATATCGTTAAATTCTTTTTAAAAAATAAAAATTAACAATATATTATTATATTCTATTACATTGACGGTGGAGATTTAAATTTTATAAACAATGCATGACAGTAATACTCTTAAGGTGTCGTTTGGTTGGTGGCAAAAAAAAGAATGAAAAGGAGAATTGAGAATAGAATGGAATTGAATGGAATGAAATGGAATGCTATAAAAAAAAGTATGTTTGGTACGCAATGGAATGAAAACTGACAAAAAGATAAAAATACTCTTAAAATATAAAAATAATAAAATAATATTATTTGATTTTAAAAAATTATTTAAAAATAATATAAATATAAAATAATTAATAATATTTATTAAAATATTAATAAAATTGAAAAATAATTTAAATATTATTTTTTATTTTATTTATCAATAATAAAAAATGTATAATTTGCAAAAAAAAAATTTCTAATCAAACAAAAATTTAATATTCTTAGCAAAAAAATGATCATAGAAATTTAATATTCCTAGCCCTAAAGTGGTGCTCGGTTGGTGCAAGACAAGTTCAAAGGAGGTCCACCACTTACTCGCTATATGCCTTCTCTTTTCTTTCCCTTCCATTTATATCCTATTCTTAGAATTTAATTTTTACATTGAGATACCATGTGTTCTTTCTTTCTTTCTTTCTTTCCATCACTTTGGGAAGTAGAAAAATCTATCTTGGGAAGTTGAAACAAAACCAATATATATAGATATATGCTTCACCAATTAATAATCACTTTTAGTAATGCATGCTTGTGAGTCAGTATCTCCACAACTAAAAACGAGAAGGTTGAAAAGGAAGCACAATGGAGATGGTTAAAGAAATAGGTCTTACAACACATGTCTCGTACATAAGAGCTTAATAACTTAAATACAAATATAAAATTAAAGTAGGTTCCCGTATTTATTTATTTTCTACAATGGTAAATACAAGTGCACTACCAAAATAAAACCAGCATTATATAATTAGCTTCTGCTCCCCACAGCTTCTGCTCCCCACACATTATCCATTGCCATTTTCGTCTTCCAATGCCCAATCTCCTCAAAGCATCCCCATCCCAGACACGAATTCATGAATGTTTAAGGCTTGACCTCCAACATTTCCAACATCGGGTCCCACCTGATTATATCTGCAATCCACCAAAAGATTATTGGAGAAGCAAATAAAAAGAGAGATAGATAAGGAGATTGTTACGGGTGGGCTGTATATCAAGCAATACCCATTGGGCATGATTTTTTCTTTTTTCTTTTTTTTTTTGGGTGAGAATAAAAGAGATCGAGTATGTGGAAGAATTTTACCCAATTTGAAAATTGGGATTGAGTCCCACCAAAGGCTGGAAAAAAACCCATAAGATTGAGGTGGAAAGCGAGCGGAATGGATGTCAGGCCCTCCTGCAGCTTCCCCAGCCAGTCTAGGAACTTGGTAGTTGCTTCTTTCTTCCAACTGTTTCAAGTTTCAACACACACATACTTCTGATATACTTCGTATCATCATCACCGACATAATAATTTCACAGCTAAGAGCCATTTCCACAAAAAATTAATATAACATTTAAGGCATCTAACTCCCAGATTATGCAGTGGATAACAAACTAGCTATATCTCATGCATATTAAAACCAGGGTTTATAACTGAAGGGCTTGTCCACCACTCAGAGACTGTTTCGCCTTGTTTATTTTTTTTTCAAAAATGGCACAGGAAGCATGGGTGAGCACGAGAAGAAGGGAGAACAGGATCACGAAATCCAGAGCAAAAACCAGAAAATAATGCAGCCTTAAAATGCAGAAACACTTGAAGACTAGGAAATGCAGATGAAGATGCACAGAAAAAACTAAAAAAATTCAAGATCTCGGAACGCAGTGGTAACCCAAAAATGCAGATGAAGATGTAGAGAGAATATGCCAGAAAATTGCAGCGATGCATACACAAAACACAGAAAATATCCAAGCAAGAAATGCTTACCTATGCGTAGAGAAAAACGCAAATCGGGACACCTTGATGCAAAACTTGCGAAATCCAAGCAAGAATCTTTCAACCAGCTTACCAAGAGGTTGAGAGAGGGAGCACCGAACGAAGCAACAGGTCGAGAGTTTGAAGCAGGGGGAACGAAGCAGGCAGAGAGAGAGAAGCTGAGAGGCCGAGAGAGGGAGGGAGGGAAGCAAGAGGCAGATAGAGAGAAGCTGAGAGGCCGAGAGAAGGAGAGATGAAAGCAGGAGGCCGAGAGAGGAGCAGAGATGCCGAGATGGAAGCAGAGATGGCGAGAGAGAAGTGGAGGCTGAGAGAAAATGTCAGGGGGAGAAATGAAAAAAAAAGTAAACTGGGATAATAAAAGAAGGAGTATTTCAGTATTTTATGTGTGATTCTTTGCTATTATGTCCGTTTCCCTTATTTTTAAGAGGTAATAAACATTACCTACCATCATGCTATCAGATTCCATCTGTTTCTACACGCTGGCAACCAAACGTGATAAGCTGATGAAATGGGAATTCTGATTCCCATTCCACCAGCCTATTTTCGTATACCAAACGGTGCTAAAATTTTAAAATTTAAAATTTAAGATTTAAAATTTAAATTTTAAGATTTAAAATTTTGATATTTAAATTTTTTATTTGACATTTTGGTGTTTTAAATTGAGATTTCAGGTAGAGCCAACTTTAGAGTTTAAAATTTATATTTTAACTTTTAAAAATTTTAAATTTTGAATTTTAAAATTTAGTCATTTAATATTTTAAATTTTTGAACGGGGATTTGGAGGTTCAACGTTTTGGAGTTATTGTTAAGGCTGAGTGTTATATAAATTAAGAATACTTTTTTTTTTTTTTTTCTGTTTGAGTTAGTATTGGCATACACGTGAGTTTTATTAGTGGCCACATAGTGTAAGCGTGGTAAATTATCAGTCACATCAACAAAAATTGACAGTCGATTTGACAGAGAGATTATTTTAATACATTCAATGAAATATGAAAAACCAAATTTGACACATGCAATTTTGGAAGGATTAAATTCAACGATTGCACAAAATAATGGGATCAAAAGTATATTAAAGCCTAAAATAAATATCAGGAAGATGAAAATGCACAAAATGATAATTTTTTTTAGGTCCAAGTGTACTAATGGGTTTTAAATCATATTCGAAATCATATTTCAAAATTTTCATATAAGAATTTATTGTGCATTTGATTTTTCCATTTTAGAAATTAACACAAATTATACAAGTTTTTTTTTTTGGGTTATATAGTAAAATTATTTTTCGATTAGATTGTGCATAAATAAAAAAATTTCTCTGACCATCTTTCTGAAAAATAAATAAATAAAATAAAAATACATTTTATTAATTACTATTTTTTAATTCTATAGAAAGAAAATAGTGAAAATTCAAATTCCCATGCATTTGAAGTCTCTGGCATTTATGGTAAAGAAAATGCCACAAGAGCAGTTGCACACCTCCTCTGCTATCATATCAAGCATTATTTAATTACATAAATAGTATTTTAACCGTAACATTTAATAGCTTGATATTATTATTATTATTATTTCAGTGAATTGCTGTATTAATTATTTAATGATATATATTTTTTAATTTAATTTCTTAAAATTTTAATTTTATAATGTAGTTTTAAAAAAACTATTTTATATTTAAAAATATTTTCATGTTAGTTTCGTTAACAAAATTTTAATAAATTTATTTTATTATTGAAATTAAGAATTTATTTTAAATCACATTTTCACCTAAAATTCATAAGCTAAATTTGTAAAAAATAGATTAACTGAGTAAATATAAAAGTATTTTTTATGATAAAATAATTTTCAAAAGACTAAACTGATAAAATAATAAAATTAAAAATATATGTATTTTTTTAAAAAAAAAATTTTTAAGTCGGGAAAAATTGTCGCGGTAAAAGGGCTATAATATTTGTTTAGCCGTTTACCGCCAAACCGGCCAAAAAAGAACACAATTCAGCTTTCGCACGCTCCTTCCAAAATTTCAAAAACCTCCCGCGTTTCCTCGCGCCCTCAAACAGTTAAGCGCCTACCTTTTCTTCATTCTAGCCCAGATGGATAATAGATGCCTTCCCCATCTCTCTCTTTCTCTGCTCTGAATCTTCGTTGACTGCTAAATTCTTCTTCTTCACCTCCATTTTCTCGAACCCATTTGGGAAAGATGGGAAAGCAATCCAAAGCCAAAAAACCTGAGGCTTTCGGAAAGGGGAAGGTGACCCCTATGCAGATCGCATTTATCGTGGATAGATACTTATGCGACAACAACTATTCTGAAACTCGCTCCATGTTCAGAAATGAAGCTTCATCGCTTATTGCCAATTCTCCGATGCAAGAGGTACGAGTACAGTATACCCATTTGCTTGTTCTGCCACTCTTTTGTTTTTCGCCCTTTTGCTGTAGATCTGAGGTTGTGGTTCTTGATTTTCGGTGGCCAATGTGGGTTTTTACAGGCACCCAAGACGTTGTTGAGCTTGGGAGAGATGCTGGATGAGTATATCTCCTTGAAGGAGCAGAAGGTGCTATTGGATCAGGAAAGGGTTCGTATGGATCAAGAAAAATACAGGGTTCAGATGCTTTTACAAGGTATGCAGAATGTCATGAACACGTACAATGCAAGTGGAAACCTCCCTGCGCCAAATCTCCCAGCACCTGCCTCCAAATCTGTGATTTCGTTGGTTCCTCAGCCACAAGTCAGTAACAAATCTCCCTCAGGTATCATCCTATGCCACTTGCTTTCGGTAATTCTGGTCTAGATTCTTTAATTCAGGACTTTTCTTCCAATAGCATATAAAATTCCTAATTAGTCAATACTCAAATCTGGGTGATTATTTTATTTTATTTTTTTAATTTTAACTTATCCCATTTCTGGATATTATGTCCTAAACATGAGCGAATAGAAACCATGGTCTTTTCAAAAATAATATTAGTATGCTGGACAGGTTCAAGTTGCTGTATTCGTGGCCCCGTTCCCAGATTTTGGTTCTGAATGGAGTATAGGATACTTTTATATATATATATATCTGCCTTGATTTGGTTGTGATGTAGTATGTAAATCATGTTTTCTTCACCCTTTAGTATTTTAGTGTTGCTTTTGACACGTTGAGGAAGGGAATAAGCATTAATTATAATTTTCAGTCAAGAATGACCATCAATTGCCTTCTGGATTACTTCTGGTGTTGATTCTAATATATTAAAACCTTTCAGATTGAGTTGGAATTGAAGGGTAAAATATCCTTCATTGTTTTCTTTGAATGAGGTGTTAACCTTGCTTAATTATGATCCTTTGTGCTCTCTTGTTAGGTGTTCCTACTCCTATGCAAAATACATTGAATATACACTCGATGCCTCAGTCTACCAACACCAATGCAGAGACTGGAAACTTCTCAACACCCTTGATGAATCTATCTGATAGAAAGAGAAAGGATACCAAAGTCATGGATGCCCCTTCGGCTGCAAAGAAAACTCGTGGTAGATCATCTGCCAGGAAAATTCCAAGCCTGGGTATAGTTATCTCCTGACTTGTGCATCTGATAAGTACATGCTAATGTCTCATTTAATCATAATTACGCTTCTGCTTTATCTTCATTTTCAGGTCCAAACACACTACCCCAATCTGATAATGCTGTCAATAATTTAGTTGCTCAGCCCTCTTGTGCTATTCAATCATCACCTGACAATTGCATACCCGGTGGGTCGCAGGTTCAAGGATCAACCGTTGCTAAATGCTTATTCAACGAGCCTTCACTCTCTATTCCCACCAATTCGCCAGTTCTAAAGACACCTCCCAGAGCAAATTCCTCTCACAGTGATACACGTATATCACCACCTGAGGCTTCTTCCATTGCAACTTGCAGTAAAAGCAACACTTCTAGGGAGCTTACTCCCACTCGTTGCACTGTAATTTCAACCAAGAGAGTTATGGTCAGTCCTGCAAAACAGATGGCTTACATAGAGAGACGTCATTGCATTTCTCCTGTCAAGGCAGACTCAGACAAGTTAAATAAGAGGGAGCATGTAAGAAGCAGGTTGGACTTTGATGGCTCTGATATGCCCCAGAGCTTGGAAAAACCATCACCTAATGAGATGTCTACATCTGAGTCTGATAAAGAAATGGACATATTTGACATCGATTTTCCTAACTTAGAAGCCTTAGGAATGGACTTCTCCTTCACTGAAATGTTAGGTGATCTGGACCTTCACTATGAAGGCATTGATTTTCCTTGCCATCCAACATCAAGCCCCTCTAAGAATAATGCTTCAGGGTATTATTTCTGTTCAATGCTTCAATTCCCCCTCTTTCTTATTCATCCAACTTTTCTATCTGATAATTTTTTTCATTTTCTGAACAGGTCATCTCATGAATGTGAGAATAATCAAGTTGTATCTGAATTATCAACTGTGGCAGAAGTTCTATCAGATAAGGACATGTATATACAAGGTAATGAAATCCATTTCGTATTTTCATAATTCTTATGTGAACCAAAATTCACTGAAGAGTCCATTTCTGCAGGACCTGATTGTCTGACTGCAATGAAATCTGTCACAAAATGCATAACAATTTTAAGCCCCGGTAATGTATTTTCTTTAGATATTCTTTTATTTCTCAATTTTTTTTTCAAAATTCTATCATTAGATATATACAACATTACTTACTATATTATACCTACAGTGAAAAGCCGTCAACACTCTCTGGATCAAGAGAATTGTAAAAGAGACTGAACATTTGAAGAATGACTCAGACTGACTCGGTACCTGTGCCTGCTGCAGGAGATTCTTATATTTATTGTTCCAAAGAATGATTTCCTGCCGTTGCACTTGTTTGTGATAACACCATTCATTTATTCCTTAGCTTAGAAACTTAAGACTATGTTATACTTAGGGCTGGCAAATGACCAAGTGATTGTAGAATGGTAACCATGGTTAACGACTTAATATTGAAGTCTATAAGCTCTTCGAGAAATGTTTCTTCATTTTCCTGGTTCTAGTATTGTGAGCATGCATGTGAAAGGAGAAATTCTTAGCTAAACTAGTATATAATAAAGTGAGTTTAGTGAAAATTATATTAATATATTTACATATCTATGGTGCATGACAATGACCAATGGTTGCGTCAATTAATCCACCTGTCTCGTTGTTAGGAGTAAGGGGTTCACAATGAATATTTTTTGGCTCAACTCTAAGAAATCAGTTTAATCAGAATTTGAATATGTGACAAAATGTTCAATCACACATCCAATGTTGGCTTTACCACTAACCAATTATAATTAGGTAAGATATTGGACATATATTTTATTTGTTTATAATGATTAGTCTTTTAGTTTAGAGGGTGAATTTTGGTGCAATAGTAAGGTTGGTGATTGGACTTGGCTGTTTGTTTGTATTAAAATATTTTGTCAAAAATTATACTAATACAGAGAAATGTCGGACTTAAAATACTCAAGAATCATACACTAACTTATTGCTCAAAATCTAGTTAATATATGTCTCAGTTACATTTGTTCTCTTGAATTTTGTGATGAAAAGTTATCGATGTTACAATGAAATAATCATTTTTATTTAATTATTGAATCAGATTTAAAAATTTTCAAAACATAATAATAAAAAAATATTTTGATATACAAAAAAAAAATTACTAACAACTTAATCAAGGATAAATACTGTTTTGATATACTAATAAAAATGTATTGAAATATTTAAAACTCTCAAATCTATTTAAAAGAAAACAAATTGAAAGATTTATTTACACAAATAATCAAAGAAAGAGAAGAAAGGAGGAAGAGCTACCAATAAAAATATATTAAAACACTAAAAACTCTCAAATATATAGAAAAGAAGACAAATTGTAAAAATAAATAAAAAAAGCTCAAATCTATTTAAAATAAGACAAATTGAAAAATTATTTGCACAAAAAAAAAAAGAAGGGAAAAGGAACTGCTGCGTTATGTAATTAATGGTAACAGTTCCAAAACACTTCCAAAACATTGACGATAAAAGCTACTTTGAAAAAGAAAACTCTGTTGTGCTAAAACCCTCTAAAGATATTCTTTTTAATTTTAAAAGACCTCCAATGCTTTTAGATTATAAATGGATGTGATGTTTCTAATGAATCAATTAATTTAATAATAGTAAAATTATCTTTAGAGTTCAAAATATGAGTTCAAATTTTAATTAAAATTAAAAAAAAAGGGCGACATAGCTAGTCTATATACAAGCATCTAATGGAATTTATGCACAATTCGAGTACAAAATAAACAAAAGACCTTGAATTAGTGTTTTTTCTGCGAGCCAAAGAATGAAAAAGAAATTTTCCTTAAAAACACTTGGGTCGTGTATTGCTCTAGAAGTTTCGGTTGAGCGTAATCCTCATAAACAAGTGTCTTTCCATTAACATATCATTTAAGCTAAATACTTTTCCACCTTCTCCACCTCCTCTACGCTCCCGATGTATAAAGGAACCCGCTGATGAATCTGTCCAAAAATAGGGAAAGTTGATAAGAACATCCATTATTATATTCACCGTCAAAATTAAAGAACATACATTATTATTTAATTATTCATTAATTATGACAAATATGTTAATTAAAGTTTAATTTTTTTTTATAAAAATAAAAATATTTTACTAATTTTCAAACAGACGGATTAATTCGTTTTAATTAATTAATTAATTTTTTTGAAATTTATTTACTCTTTCATTATAATAAAACAATTTTAGCCCATGGAACCCGCTATTTTGGTGGACTAACCCGGATGAACCTCTTTATAAGAGAATTTTTTTTTTCTTTTAGACTATACTCTATGGATGCGTTTGGTTCAACGTCAAGGAGAAGAGGAGAAAGATTTTAATAGAGGAGAAAGGAGAGAAAAAAAATACAATTTTTTTGTTTAATTTAGTTTAAGAAAAAAGAAAATAAAAGAAAATACAATTTTTTTATATTTAATTTAAGAAAAAAAAAGAGAAAAAATAATAATTTTTTTTGTTTAATTTATAAAAAAAAGAAAATAATTATTATATCTCTTTAATTTTAAATAAATATGCATTAAAATAAAGTAAAATTATTTTTGTAAATATAATTTTATTTATTTTATATTTTATATTTTTTTTTCTCTAAATCTTTTCACTTTTGGAGAGAGAGAGAGAGAAAAAATTTTGAGTCTGTTTATTTTTTATTTTTAAAAATTAATTTTTATTTTTAAAATAAAAAAATTTGTTTAATAACTGTTTTGTTGTTATTTTAAAAATAAATTTTAAAAATAAATTATTTTTAAAATAAAAAATAAAAACAAAAAAAAATTATTTTTATTTTCAAAATAAGAAAAAAATAAAAAAAATAATATGTTTTCAAAAGAGTTTATCAAACTAATTTTTTATTTATTTTATAGAATAATTTTTAAACATAGTTTTTAAAAATAATTTTTTTTAAAAAAAATAAAATTAAACAAGTCTTTTATCTTTCAATTTTTCTTTCTCTTTTTTTCAAATTATTATTTTAAATAAAATATTTTAAAAAAATTCTGTCTACTCATCTTCTCTCTAAATTCTTCAAACCAAACACTACCTATAAGAGCATACAGTTTTTCACAAATCACTATTTTTGGACTAACCCATTTTGATAATTCTAATAAAAATTGCTAAATTTTTAGAGGAAAACGAACTTACTTCCTCGGGTTGAATGTCAAGGATTCTCTTATGGCCGTCTGATCCTTTTCCACCAGCCTGCTCTACTATGAAGCTCATTGGAGCACACTCATACAATAGCCTAAGTTTCCCATTCTTGCTCTTCTTGTCTCTTGGGTACCCATAAATGCCACCATACAGAAGTGTCCTATGGAAGTCGCCAACCAAGCTGCCGATATACCTTGCAGAATAGGGCTTTCCACTAGGACCTGGGTCCTTAAGATCATCTATGTATTTTTTCAACTTGTCATCCCAAAGCTGGTAATTCCCTTCATTGAATGCATAAATTTTCCCAGCCTTAGGTATCTGGACGTTTTCCTGAGTCAAAACAAATTCTCCATACATTGGGTCCAATGTGAATGCAAATACTCCATTTCCGATTGTGAGCACAAAGATTATGGAGCTAGAATACATGCAGTAACCGGCTGCAAGTAGGTTGCTTCCGGGTTGGCAGACATTCACAATGCATCTTTGTTCTGCTTTATCAAGCTGCAAATTACCATATCCAATTGTAAATGGTGAAGCCCATCAACAAAGATTATAGGGACCTAATTAAAATGTTAACTATTTATGTTTAATTCCATTTTATTTCTCTGTTTAATAAAGGTGTAATTGAGTCTCCTAATTTTAAAATGTGTATTTATGTCTTATGTTTTAAAAAATAATATTAAAATGTGTTCAAAATTTAAAAATATAATAAAAATTTAAATATAATTTATTGATATTTTAAATATTTACGATGAGATGATGAGATGATGATATGATAAATGAACATTAGGGATGAACACCAACTTACTAATTCGATCTAACTCGATTCAGTTTGATTAAAAAAATCACTTTAGATTAATTTAAGTCGAGTGAATGAGTTGGTACAAATCAAAATTTTTTAAAATAATAAATTTAAACTGAGTGATTTGAGTAACTCTTTTTTTAAAATTTTTTAAATTCAATTTGATCTAATCTGATCACTCAAATTAATTCGAAATTTTTAAATAATTTAAAACTTTGGTCAAATTCAAATTATTTTTTTCAACTCAATTTTTTATCAAGTAAAGTTGATAATTGACCAATTCGATACTTTACTCACTCCTAGTGAACATAATGAAGTCAATATGACATCACCACATATACATATTTGTAGGCTGGGCTTGAACCGGAGCTCAACAAACTTTCAAATGTTGAATCTATAATCTAATTTAAACCTAATCTCATTGTCCCAAATATTAAATTCAAGCTTATTTTACATTAAGTATATTCATGGGTCAACCTAATCCACCAACACCTCTATCGTCATATCATAAATATAGTTGACAAAATATAACCCAATCAAGTTGACATGTCATAGCCATATCATCAAAAGCAATTAAAATTCCATAAATATTTGAAATTTTAGCAAACTCTGTTTAGGATCTTAACGAACCATTCAATTTTAGGTTACTTTTGTATCTTTTGTAAAACTTAGGGTGTGAATGGGCATCTTAAAATAAGAGGATGGAATGGCATAATACTAAAATATAGGAATTATAAATAAAATTACGAGTTTAAAGCTTTAAAGTTTATTTTAGACAATATCAATTTTAGATTGGATGAGAGGAAAGAAAATTACTGTAGTTTCGTCACCAATGTCTGCGAGGCACTCATCATTGGGGCTGTAGATCCCAAAAATGGACCCAGTTGACACTGCTGCATCAATGTTGGATGATCCATCAAGAGGGTCAAATACCACAATGTAATTGCCAGAATAACTCTCTTCCACCGCCACTGGCACATCCTCTTCCTCTGATGCTATGATCCCTGTCCTTCCACTTGACCTCAAGCAGTTTGAGAAAACCTGAAAAATACCCAACAAAAAGAACCTTGATGGGGTTAATTAATGTACATTGATAGATACATTTGCCATACTAGACTTGCTTAAAACCTCAATTTGAAATATCACAAAGTATTAACGTTTCATAAATTAAGAGAAGAACTAAATTTGCATTCTAGTGTTTAAATATATTACCGACTTGAATTTTATTATCAAATAATAAAAAGTGTAAAATTTAATCTTTATTTTATTTAGTTTTGATATGGCATAGTGAATATAGACTTTGTGGCGTAGTATACCAATAAAATATTTATGAACAATATGCCCCTCAACCATCCGTTGTAGTCTAGTTGGTTAGGATACTCGGCTCTCACCCGAGAGACCCGGGTTCGATTCCCGGCAACGGAATGTTTTGTAAAAATTTATTTATGCAAAACATTCAAATGAACAGCCAAGACAGGGGAATTGGAATCGGAATCTTGCCCCTACTAACCTCATTTGAGACAACGTCTAGTTTTTTCTGGTCTTCTCCTTGAACATTCACAGCTCCTTGAACCCCAGTGAGGTTAGAAATGTTAGCTCTCTGGACCAGAGAAGCAATCTGCTTACACGCCATTGAAATGCTGGAGAGCACAATAGTGAGCTCTGCGTCAATCACCCCTTTTAGTTCTTGCTTCAGCAACCAGCCCGTTAGAGTCTGAATCTCATACCCACTTTTCTTCTTCGTCGTCCCCGTTGCTTCGGCTGCTGCAGAACCCACCGCCGTGCATCTGATTCCAGAACCCACTTGCTTTCTTCGGCCATTGGAAGAAGAAAGATCCGATTTTGGGTCGAAGACGCAGAGTTGGAAGGGACAGAGACGAGAAGAGGAAGAACAAGCTCTTGAGAAAACCAAATGGGACGATGCTGTTGCGCTTGCAGCTGCTACAGCAACCATGGCTATGGCTGATTAGATAAGATTTTTTTCTTTGATTTCCTCTTCTCGGTCTTGTTGGGATTTCAATGGTTTTTATTAACTCTTGGTTTTGGTTGCTAATAGTGACTCCATGATTGTGTTGAGGAAGAGGGAGAGAGATTGTGAGGTCAGTAAGGAATACGGAATTGTGATACTTAGGGTCCCACTTATCTTCTTCTCATTTTCGATTTTGTGATTATAAGTCCTTCAAGAGTCCAATGGGAGTGCCGCGAGGGACTCATAATGCTTCTGCGCTACAACCAAATAATAAATTGGAAGTTCTTGCACTGTCGCTAGACTAGTGTTTTGCAACAGGTTCAACTTGACAACTTTTATCGACTTTTTTTGTTTTTTAATTCTTTGGATTTGTATCATAAGCCGAACATATTTATATTTCTAGTGCTATTGAAGGATTCTATAAGATTTTGCTTTCCTTTCTATTCCAAAATTGTTAAAATTTCTAGTATAAAGTTTATTGAATATAGTGACATTTTTTTAAAAAAAAAATATTTATGGGTCAATTATTGTCTGAAAGTGAAAGGGATAGACATCTTTGAGAATTTAAAGAATTGAGACAAATGCTAATTACGATCGTTTCTGAATATAATATTCGTTTTACCCCGTTGTCTAGATATGGTAGACTTTGATATGATACTGAGAATGGATTGGTTGGTATCAAGCCATGCCATTTCAGAATGTCACTTTAAGGTGATTAAATTCAATAATTCTTGGAGAATTTTCTTTCTTGATATAGAGAGACTATAGTGAGATATCTAATAATCTAATCTCTGCTTTAGCAGCACATAAGTGATTATAAAAAGGTGCCAAGGATATTTGGTAATGGTGAGAGATATTGATATGACGTATGCCAGTGTAAATCAGGTTCTAGTGGTAAAAAAAAAATTTAGATGTAATTCCTGGAGAATTGCCAAGATTACCTCGAAACGTAAAATAAAATTTAGTATTAATTTACTTCCTGAAATCTAACCAGTGTCTGTCTATACCTCCTTATAGAATGATATTGACTAAAAAAAAAGTTACAAAACTTGTTAGACAAAGGATTTATACTCTCTAGTACTTTCCTTGAGGTGCTCTAGACCTATTTGTGGAAATGAAGGATGGATCACTATGACTTTGCAAAGATTATAGACAGTTGAATAAGGTGACAATGTGAAAAAAAAAAAAATCCTTTACCTCGTATCTCTTTAACCAGTTATAAGGTGTTTAGTATTTTTTTTTTCAAAAAAAAAAACCTTGATTTGGGATATGAGTATCATGAATTGAGGATAAGGGAAGAGGATATTCAAAAATTTCTTTTAGAACTCATTATGGACATTATGAATTTTTGGTTATGTCATTTAGTTTGAAAAATGTCCAAAGCTTTATTCATAGACTTAATAAATAGAGTACTTAAGCCATTCCTGGATCAATTTATTATTATAATTATTGACGATACACTAAAATATTACAAGAGTTCAAAGGATCATAAGCAACATTTAAAGATAGTTTTACAAACTCTAAAGGAGTATGTTTAGCAAGGATGGTATCCAAATAGACCCTAAGAAAATAAAAGTGGAACAGCAATGGCTACGTTCTACTACAGTTACAGATGAAGATTCAAATTCAATTTGCGCTTCCTGCGGTTGTCTGCCGTCCATTCTATTTGAGTAATAGTTGGATCAGGTACATGAACATATGCTTGTAAGGCATCAATCAACTCCTCAGCATTTGAAGCCGAGATGAGAAGTCGTCGTGCTGAGTGTGGGATAAACTTCTGTTCCACAGCTTGATCTAGAAAAGACAACAAACCATCAAAGAAGTGGTTAACATTTAACAAACCTATCGGTTTGTGATGCATATTCAATTATGCCCAATAGACTATTTGGAAAATTTCCTCTAAAGTACCAAAACCACCTGGTAAGGCAATGAAGGCGTCAGCATGGCTCATCATTCTAGCCATGCGTTCATGCATGGAAGCTACTCTATATTCTTCCTCAATTGTCTTCCCTATATTGCTGGATGCAGCTAGAGCTGTAGGAATAATACCTAGAACTTGGCATCCTCCTACATGTGCAGCTGTAGCCACACACCTCATTAACCCACAGTTACCTCCACCATACACTAAATGAATTCTTCTCCTAGCCAGCACCATACCCAGATTTTGTGCTGTTTTAACATACTCCCCCTCTTTTCCAAGACTGGAACCACAAAAGACACAAATATTTCGAAACTGACGGAATGCGGTTCCCTCCATAATTTCTATCACCTTAACTTTGAGTAAAGATAAAGATACTAATGTAAGTATTTATTGAACTCAGAGAAGGGGCATATTTATAATAGCTATACGAATAGGCCGAGTATTATTAGAACAACTATGTGAGTGATTGGTAGTTATCAGCTAAATTAAAGAAATTTTTTTTTAAAAATGACGGCAAGTATGTATATGTACAGTAATTATGACTATGACCCATATTAGGCACATAAAGAGCATAAGATAAGATATCACCAGAAATCTGTCCTTTTCTTGTTGTCTTTGATGATGTCTTGATTCTTGTAGAAAAGTTGTAGGTGATAGCCGTCATTGTAAAAAAAAGAGTAGAGTGAAAATGCAAATCAATTAATTGTTGAAGAGGAACAATCAAATGGTTTATTTTGTTTTCTCAATGTTGTTGCCAGTCGACTATCGGTATTATTAAGTCGACTAACTATTTTGAGAAATTTTAATTTGGACTGATTAATTTACAGTTGATTGATTACATCTATTCTGAAGCAATCAATTGCATTCTACCAGTTAGCTACGTACTCTTTGTTTTTCACAGACTTTTATAAGTTCGGAAATGTTTCTTTTCCACCGACAATCAACAGCTTTAAAGTAGATTCTGACACATATATTCAAAATTTGCGGCCATCGATTTTTGCTTAAATCGTAGATAGATTTTGTGTACAGATTTTCAAGAATTACGGCCACCGATTTTAATGTTTTTTCAATGCTTTGTCCAAATTTTTGACTTTCTATTTTGGCACCATTTTCTATTATGCTTTTCGTCTGTTCCACTGCATTCTCCCTCATTAACGGTTGGCATTAAATGTAATGTTATTTTCCCTCATTGCAATAAAAAAATAATTTCTTTTCTTTGAAACTCGGTTATTATGGTGTCCAAGTGGTTAGTAGGTAAAGTAATGAAAAGTTTGAAAGAAATAGATAGATAATGACCTTATAGTGTTTTGACGAATGTAATCAAGAGAATTAGCGGTGTTGAAATTCTTGAGGAATAAAATATGAGAAGTATGATTTAAATTAATCTTGAACTCTTAATTTGAAAATATGGAGAATATTTTGAGAACTACGTCTAAAAATAATGAAAGGATCAAGGTACTTGAATTAAGGGATTATACCATGCGAAGATGAGTTTAGTATCTAGGATTTGAATTATGTTGAGATTGAAAATTTATGTGTGAATAATTGTTGAGAAAGGAGAAATTATTTGTCCTTGATTGAATTTACTCATATCCGTAGTTATCAGGCCAATATACAAATGGCACCATTTGAGGTTATATATATATATATAATAGTATAGATCTCCTAATAAGTTAGTACGTTGAGTAAAGTTAGGTCCACAGTATATAGGATCGGCCCAGTAGCTTACCGTTGGGCTTTGCCATCTGAATTGAGTAATATTCATCCAATCTTTCACGTGTCTATGCTACGAAAGTTTCTACCAGGCCTAACACATGTTATTCAATGTTGGAAAATTTAGTTATCAAAGATTTGTCATATGAAGAAAAATAATGACTATAGTAGATAGACAAATAAAAAAAAAATTACATTCAAAAGAAATACTACAATGAAAGTGATATAACATAATCACTCTTCAGAAGAGATTTCTTAAAAATTAAAGACGATATATAGAAAAGATATTCCTAATTATTTGAGTAATAAAGTTGGTAACTTTGAATTATGTCTTGACTTTCTTCCCTACATATGGTAGGATAGGTTGAAATTCGGAGACCGAATTTCTTAAGGGGGGAAGAATGTAATATCCCAAAATTTTATTTTTAAATAATTATGTTTTGCTATAAAAAAATATTTTTATTATAAATAATTATGTTTTGTTAAAAGGAAGTATATTTTTAATTAAAAGAATTATTTTTTTGCTCAAAATAATTATATTGGATTTTAATAAATTTTTGTTGTATTTTTAAAAATATTTTTTCTCTTATTATATATAAAAATATTTATTTTATGATTTGTTTTATTAAGATTTTTATAAAGAAAAATCATGATTTAGAGTATTCATTTTCATCCAAACTATATCTATTGTAATTCAAATTAAATTATAATAAAAATTAAAAATTTTAATTTTTAAAGTCACTTCTCCATTAATGATATTGTAATTTATAAATCATGAGTAATCACTTCATTAAAATTTCAAAAAATAAAGAGTGAACTCTTCACTTCAATTATGCATTGAGTGTTATACTTTTCATCTAGAATAATATTAAATATATTATTATTTAATTTTAATTTCATATCAATATATGTATCTTAAAATACATTTGTTATTTTAATATTCATTTTGCTATTTGAACAATTTTCTAATTTTTTTGTGTTTCAAAATTACATAACCTTATTAGTTTATGGTAACTGTAATTGTTGCAATTATGAAGTGAATATTAAAATTTATATTTAGTAAATATACTTACTCATTCAAATGTACAAGTAACTTTTAACTTTTAAAAATTTAAAAATCATTGATCAATTAATCTAAAATTAACAAGTATCTATTTAAAAAATCTTTAGTCTTATAATAATAATAACTAACACATTTAGCTAACGCAACCCTGGGCTAAGTGGGTCAAGGCCATGAAGCCTTTGCCAACAAATAGAATACTATTATTGGTGACTCGAAGGAGGAGAGCATCGTAAACCAGACCTCTCCTTCCCAGAGAACGCTGTGCGGAGGAGGAGGGTGTTATCCTCCTTTTTTCTTCTTTGTTTTGTTGATTTCTTCTTTTATAGAGAAACTTGTTTCTCTCATCATGAGAGTTTTTATTATTTTATACATAAAGGAGTTTTTCTCCTTTTTACGAGACAATGGAGCTTTAAATTTTTGTATATCTTTTTTTTTTAAATTTACAACTTTAAAGTTAGATCTATAATTTTGTGTTTAAATTTGAGTATAGAAAGATCAAATCTACAATTATGAGTTTGTTTGGACAAAAAAAGTTAAAGAGACTTAATCTTTAGAGAGGGTTGAGAGGTATAGTAACTCTTCTAGAAATGTCTTTTTTTTTATAAATAATATTGTAATGTTGTGTATATAAAATTTTAAGATATAATATTTGATAAACTAATATTTGTGAGATGTGTGCCTTTACATTCTTTGATTGTAAAATTTGATATTTGATATTTTGTATCTTAAGAAGCCACAAAATTAAGTTAGATATGTTTAATTCACTTATCTTTAACTTTTAATTTGTTTTTGGCCTTGTGCCTAATGTATTGTCTCAATAGTAATATTCTACTTGTTCAAAAAAAAAAAAAGTAAAATATCACTATACATACATGATAAAAAATATATCAGATATTAAAGTTTGCAAACAAAAGATAAAAATAGAAAAAATAAGTCTTGCAACTTCTGAAAATATAAAAATAAGTATTTTGACTAGAAAATAACTAGACAATACATCTCAAACCCCATCATACCAAATATTACATTCTTAACCTTTCACATATATAATTAATACAACATATAAAAAATAAGAAAAAAAGATGTATCACCTTCTCTAAATATTAGTTCTCTTGAAATTTTTTCTATTAAATTACAAGTACGGTATTGTAAATTTATTCTTTTTCTACTCATATATAAGTTTAAAGATTTATATATGAATTCAATATTGTAAATTGAGACAAAAAAAATATAAAATTTAAAAACTTTAAAAATTCTTTTTAAGAGAGAGAATTTTTTTTTTGAAAAAAAGGTAAAAAATTCTCCTAATAAAAGGAATTTTTTTTTACAAAAAATAAATAAAATAAAAATAAAATAAAAGAGAAGAAATAGGAGAGGAAAGAGGAGAGGCTGCCACGTCTGACTTGCTAGCGCTGCTCGAAGCTCTAGTAAGGACCCGTTTGATTGGATAGAATAAATTTTAATGGAATGGAAAGAAGAAAGGAAGAGGGAATGGAAAAGAGAATAGAATGCCATTATCTTATTTGGTATGCGATAGAAAGGAAGAGGTAATGTGATATTTTATTATTTGATTAATAGATAAATTGAAAAAATAGAAAGATAAGATAAGTAAAATGATTAAATTAATTTTAATATAAAATAATTAAATTAATTTTTTTAAATAAAAAATTTAAAAAAAAATAGATTTTTTTAAAAAAAATTCATATAAATTAATCTTTACAAAATATAATCAAATTAATTTTTTTAATAATTAAATTAAATTATTTTAATAAAAAATATGAAGTTAAGCATTATTTTGTGATGAAATCTTGGATTCCATCTATTATTGGAAGGAGTCCATTTTTCATCACATGATGGAATAGAAAATTCCATGGAATGTTCCATTCCATCAAATCAAACAATGGAATCCTACTTTTCATTCCACATTTCTTTTCATTCTTGCCAACTAAACGCGCCCTAAGAGTTTCTCTGGAAGGAGTGGTGGCTATTTGTCAACTCATATAAGCCCATTTATAGGACTAGGCCGGGCTTATAGGCTATGCCTATTTTGACAGCCCTAATCCATTGAGAAGCTCCTCTCTCCCTCTCTTGATCCCAATGGCAAAGGGCTACTTTAAATCAAATTGGAAACCATCGACCAAGATCACAATTTCTTGTCAACCCGCGCAAGAGCCATAGCTTCTCCTACAGAGATTCACCTCAATTCCCAACCCTATTTAATGCCCAAAAATGGCTTTGTAAAATAGTAAAAATCGACAGGTGCACCATTCTATACAAACCAATAGGGTTCAAAGAGATGATTCTCTCTAAGCCCTTTATTTTTTCCCCCCGATTTCCTGCATGATATAATGCACCTATTAGAGGACCTCGTTTGCCTCAACTAACGAGAACACCTGTCCTTGGAGAACCAAATATCATTCAGCAACTGAACCTCAAAGAAGACAGTTTATTATCCACACGCAAAGGTTCGCTCATGTTGGACGAGTCTAATCGGGGATACAAAGACAATTTCACACTGTCGACCATCCAAATATTATTAAAACACTTCAAAAGTTGGCTAAGTTTATGGTGTTTTGGATCGTGAGGTGTATCCAGGTACGCCAGTTAGAGAAGACACTCCATAAATGTCCATTGTTCTCTTTGAAGAGGTCTGCGCAGCGGCAGGTAGTGCAGTGTTTGTGCTTGCGGGGATTTGTCCTGCTGAGCCAATGTTGCACCTTATTGGTATTATCTTGATTATGGACCCTGATACTTTGAAATGTAAATTTTGACTGCTTGACGTTTTGAGTGCCTTGGATGTTGGGATCGACACTGATGAAATTTTCAATGTAAAGAAGCCCCTTCCAATGGATAAGATAGACATGATAGATTCTAAATTTTTTTCGAAAATCTCTGAATGATCTCCTAGGGAATCACTATCCTTGTAACTGATAATTGCTTTTTTTTTTTTTTTTTTTTGTAGAAAAAGAAACTATGGAATATCCTTCTGAGGATACAAAGTGCGAATGTTGTAAAAAACCTTACAATTGTTGGTAAAAACCCCATATAAACAAAACAACTCATTGTACCTTCTCCTATTAGACATATCAATAAAAGATGTTGCTAACACGATATATGGAACTACTCCGAATTACAGTAAACTAAAATAATCATGCGAATCCCATACCTAACTTTGTAATATCGATAAGATTTTTCATATATCCTGTGTTGAATCTAAAAACCCGAATAGACAATCATAAACAATAATACATATCTTAAGCATCCATTATTGAATGATTTGTGACGTCTTCAAATGTCATAGAAAATATCATAAGCTCTAACAATTGAATTATAGAAAACTGCAATAAAAAGGAGATCATCATAGTCAGTGAGCATCCTAATATTGATAATATTTTCCATATAACTTGTATTGAATTTAAAATATTAGAATAGACAATCATAAATAATATACATATTTTAGGCATCCATTGTTCAATGATTTGTGACGTCTTCAAATGCTACAAATTCAATGTCACAGAAAATATCATAAGTTCTACGAATTACAGAAAATTGCAATAAAAACATACTTAAATGACTATGTCAAAAATTAGGTGGAGTTTAATGATACACTCGTCTTAATAAGTTTTTGTTGACTTGTGCAACCAAATATAGCAAAAAGTATACTTATAAATATCTCCTATATCAATTTTCAAGTCATGTATTCATCAATATTAAATCCCCACACATCAATAAAAATTCATAAGAATTATATAGTATATTAACTGACTATATAAGAATAAATATTTGAGATGGTAAAATTCACCTTTGTTAGTTTATTATAAGTTCAAAGTACCCAAGAATTTCTCTGACGTCAATTTATTTGATGTTATTTCATAGAGTTATGAACTTTGGAGTCAGAGTTTGGGAAGATAAAAAGAGGAAAACTTGTAGATGTTGATGGGTTACAATTACAAAATGGGCAAGGTTTAAGTAAAAGTTTTCGAGTTTTTATTATGAGATTAATTCTTTAATAAAAATATAATATATGAATTTTTTAACTAATCATCTTATGATTGTTTTAAAAAAAAATTCATGTGTTACAATTTTGTTAAAGAATTTTATAGCAAATATATTAAAATTATACCTAATATTTTTCTTACAAAATTACAGTTGGGAGTTATGAAGAATAAATAAGACTTAACTGTGAAGTTAGTTAGTAATTGTATAGTCGACATCGCAATTGACACTTCAATTGCTTTCTTCCTTCTGTGAGTTTTCGCCATTTTGGGTATAATTAATGGTCAAACCACCTTTGAGGTCTCTTCTGCACTTTCTAGAGGTTATGAGCTTCAAAGAAAAGTCATGGTGGAAAAGACTAATAAAAGTTAGAAGGCCGGCACGGAGGAAGCTTCCACGCATTGCCATTTGTCTGAGCAACTTCACAATACACAAGCCAAACCTAATTCTAACACCTAATACTTTGAATGGAAATTGATAGAGTCACAGAGCCTATATAATCGAGTCTTGTGTCAAAGCCATATATAATCTAGAAAATCTCGTATCAATTTCCATTGAAAGTACTAGGTATTATAATTAGGTTTAGGATACATATACAATATAAAACTCCAAATCTTATCTATGACAAGTATGTTTATTGTATACGTATAATTAAAAGGGTAATATGAATCTGAATTTATTTTATTAGAATTTGTATTTTTCACCTATGAGTAAAACTATCAATTAGAGCTGGTTCAGTCTGGTTCTAAATGGCCTTAGGGTGGCAAGCAGACTCTTTACCTTAGATTTTAAAGGCTGGCCTTAATATATTGATTATTTATAATAAAAATTATACAATTTAACAATAAATAAATTATTATTATTATTATTTCAAATTTAAATAATATTATGGAATGTTTAATAACTTTTTTTTAAAAAATAAATTATTAATTAAGGGTTAATTTATATATAGCTCGATCTAGTCCAATTTAATGATAGGGTTAGGTTAAAAAGCTCTCTTAAAAAATGAATTATCATTTTATTAACTTGACCTTATCTTTTGAATAGGATTGGATAGACTGACTTCTATTACATGGCTTATATTAACAACTCCATTTATGGTTACAATTACATCTTTGACTAATTCACATATTCTATTCATTTTACCAAATAATTTTTATTATATATATATTTTAATAGTTTTTGATGACTAGTTCCTAAGCCAGAAGCTTCCAAAATATCCCAAGGTATAGCAAGCACCTTGGAGATTAGAACTGTAGAAAGCAAAACGGATATAAAGCCTAGAGAAAAGTTAAGGATCTTTGTCTGAGAAGGAGGCTAACCCATTTATAAGCAGGTCCCTTCAAAGATAAGAAAGTAATTTCAGTCGGTCAATATGTGTCAGCAAATATCATGTATAGGCTCTGTAACTCATGGTATAAACAACACCAAATACGTACCGTTATACTACCAGTGTATCTCATTGGGACATGTCGATATGTTGTCCTTGTCCCGTGCGTAATCCTCTGTGGTCACATCAATGGTGCTCCCGGATCTTCAAGCGATCTGGACCAAGTTGAGCTTAGGCGTCCTCAGTTGATGGCTTTGGTTATATATGGTTGACCCATTAAGAGATCTAGAACATCCTGTATCAATTTCAATTCAAATTAATAGATGTTAGAATCAGGTTTGGTTTCTGCGTTGTGAAGTTGCTCAGAGAAATGGCAATGCGTGGACGCTTCCTTCGTGCCGGCCTTCTAACTTCTTTACTAGACTTTTACACCATGACTTTTCTTTGAAGCTCATAAACTCTAGAAAGTGCAGAAGAGATTTCAAAGGTGGTTTGGCCATTAATTGTACCCTAAATGGCGAAAATACACAGACGGAAGAAAGCAATTGAAGTGTGAATTGCGATGTAAACTATACAACTAATAATTAACATCACATTTAAGTCTTATTTATTTATTCTTTATAACTCCCAACTGTAATTTTGTAAGAAAAATATTTAGGCATAATTTTCATATATTCGTTATAAAATTCTTAAATAAAATTATAAAACATGATTATTTTAAAAGAATCACAATATGATAAATAGTTAAAAAATTCTTATATTATAGATATTTTTATGTGTGGGGATTTAATGTTGATGAATACGTTACTTGAAAATTGATATAGGAGAGATTTATAAGTATACTTTTTGCTATGTTTGGTGGCATAAGTCAATAAAAATTTATTAAAAGGAGTGTATCATTGAACTCCACCTCCTAATTCTTGAAACAGTCATTTATTAATTTTTTTTTGTATGACTTATAAGGTTGTCCGAATTAGTAATTTCTCTTTATGTCAATTTGGGGTTTTAATGTTGATCAATACATTGCTTGAAATTTGATCTTGCTTCAATTTTGTTTTCATCTGTTAATTGCTAATTAATTGGTGATACGAACACAATAACTATAATTTTTGGCAAAATTGAACTTAATTACCCACAGCTATATCTATATATTTACTACGTTAATTCAAAAGATAACTTTCGTCCTCATTATATTTTTGTTCTTGTCTAGAAAATTGTGATAAGTTAATTTATATAATAAGCCATAAGTAATAATAATAGAACTTCATATTGCTTTGATTGTCCCTTGCTTGTTATCTTTGTCTTAGCTTAATGTCTTTTTGAGAGACACTTGAGTTACGACTTCAAAGTCATGTAAATACGTATTAGATTAAAGGATATTTCATTTCCTCCCCTAATTATTCATAAACCTCTTTTCAACTCACCTATTTCGCAAGTACTTTAATTTTTCATATACAATATATTGTTTTGGTTTTGCGTTCAAGTTATACACTTTAATTAATTTATCTCTTCTATTTGATTGAAAATTGTAGATGAGTTCAAAATTAGTTTAAATCGGTTAAACTGAAGCCGTACTGCTAAAAAATTGATCAAAATATATTAAAATCGATTTGGTTAATATTTTTTTTTTAAAATGAAAACTAAAGTTTTTAGTTTGATTTTTGGTTGGAGAATGAACAAAATTGAAAATCAACTATTTATATATTTTATAATTTATGATTCTTTTATATATGTTTTTTTTAAATTTTTTATTTATTACACTTTCAATAAATATTTAAAAATTTTGTTTATATTTTTTAATCAATTATAATTTAAGTTAATTAGTGCTAAACTATAAAATATTTTAAAAAAACTGATTAAACTAAACTAAAATAAATTGTTATTGATTTAATTTGATTTGGTTGAGTCATGTTAAAATTCAAATTTTTAATGAATTGATTGGATCCATTTGGCTAAAAATTGACAAAACAAAAATTTAAATTTATGAAGTATCTCTAAATATCACTTTTTGACTTTCAGTATTACTAAGGCAATCTCTTGGAATTAATTAGTTTATACTCTACATATTTATATTAAAATTTAAATGCTTTTCGTTTACTAAAAAATAATTTAAATACCTTTCATAGCTAAGCTAACCACACTAATCTATTGAGGAACTTTATATTTGTCATTTGAAACAATTATATAGCAAATAACTTTCTTAAATTGTTCTTGTCTTGTTGGTATTTCCCATTGCATCTGTTGTCTCATATTTATAATAATATATCAACTTGATTAGTAATAAACTCACTATTTAATCCTCAAATGGTCTTCTAATTACTCTAAAATCCATTTTATTACATTTTATAGTCGCAACTTCGACTTTAAACTCTACCATTTATCTTTCGATAATAGATTATCTATAAATTTTTTGTAAGTTTACTAAATATGAAAGTTTGTTCTAATTTTGAACTAGAGTGCTCTCTTCAATTTAAATTTTTATTTTATCAAAGAAAAAACATTTTATAGGCTCTCGCTACCCCCATTGATTAGATTCACTATATTTTTCATATTTTTTGGAATTTTTTTTTTCTTGGAAGTAAAGAAGCTAAGGGGAAAATAAAATTTGGGTAAACAGAATGAATAGACAAATGAACAAATTGGTCTTGACTTCTCTCTCTGCCTTAATTTGTTGGAAACTTCAAAGTTCAGACATTCAAACATGCCTTAGTAGTCGTCAATGATCAACCAATCGTTTCAGACAAGAAAGTAAACAACTCCACATTTAAAAACCCTAGCAAGTTGTTGAACCAAATTTGGGATATGCTTTTTATATTTAATAAATGTTATAACCTAAATTTAATTAGATCAAAGAGATAAATTATTAGTTGAGGAAGAAATTTTTAGGTAAAATCAATTAAAAAAATAGTAATTATAAATGAATAGGTAAGCATAATAAAAAAAATCATAATATAAAGTATATTAACATGCTTGCAATTTTTTATCTTTATGCTTCTGGTAGGAGTATTTTCATAAGTATAAGATTAATTTTATTAAATGTATTAAAATTGTTTCTTTTTATAATTTTTTTTCATGAATTCAAAATTTTAATACTGTAAAGACCTTTCTAATAACTAAATTCAAATTTATTTATCATTTAAATTATAAATTTTTAAATATAGTTTGATTTATCAATTTTGAACCTCACTTCTCTAATGATTTATCTTAACAGATGTATGAAACTCAAATGACTAGATAATTAAATTAGTTAAAATATGCAAAATGATTCAAATATAAAAAATAATTTAATTCACTATCGGTAAATAATTTTTAATTCACAAGTAGTTTTTAAATCGTGTCACGTGATAAAAATAATTTTAAAAAATATTATTTTTATCATGTATTATAATTTGAACACTACTGTTAGATAAAAAATTATTTAATTGCAATAGACAAAATATTAATTCTTCAAATATTAACTAATTGAAGTTTAAAATAGTAATAACAAGAAATGCTAAAAAAAGGGACTTTAAACATCAACTTTACTGAACTCAGTACACAATTAATTAATACGTATTTAAGAAATTCTAAAATTAGTTGAGATGTACAAATTAATCCAAAATTTATCTAATCTATCTTTAAGAAGAGAGATAAATTAGTTGAAATATTGGATATAATCTAATTGTAATCTAAATAGTAACAATAATAACTGCTGAAGAATGGAATTGACTAGGCCAAACTTTGTGAGTTGTTGAGACTTCCAAACGCGTCCTAAAATATAGATTCACAACGTTCCCACCTATATATATAGAGACCCTTGGCACTGTTTCCATTAGGCTGTTCAAATCTCTTCTATAGTCTCTTTTCCTTCCCATTTGGCTCTCACTCTGATACACAAATCCTACTTGCCAACCAGCATTTGAAGCTAGGATAGCCATGACTTTCTCAACAAAATTGCCTTTGGTTCTCTTGCTTTCATCGCTCTTCATCCATGCATCTTTAGGTAAGTACCATTAATGCTCCTCGATTTCTCCGTTTTTTGTGTTTTGATAGATAATTTGATTAGGTTTTTTTTCGGGGTTTTGTCATGAATTTGCAGCCGAGATTGAATGCGAGCAATTGCCAAAGGACGTGTGCGCATTCTCGATAGCATCGTCGGGAAAAAGGTGTGTGTTGGAGACGGCGAGGGGAGAAGATGGAAGGGTGGAATACCAATGCAGTACATCGGAAGTGATGGTGGAGAAGATGGCGGAATACATAGAGACGGACCATTGCGTGCAGGCTTGTGGTGTTGATCGGAATTCTGTTGGCATTTCTTCTGATTCCCTGTTAGAGCCTCAATTCCCTGCCAAGCTTTGCTCCCCTGCTTGTTACCATAAGTGCCCTAACATCGTCGATCTTTACTTCAATTTGGCCGCCGGAGAGGGTAAGAATCACTCTTTCATTGCCATCATTTCATTTCATCATTCACACTCTTCAATTTCAATTCATGGAAAAATAATTATGATCATATTTTAAAGTCTTTAAAAGATGAAGGTATAAATTATTAGGTACACAACTTACACCAAAGATAAGTGTGAAGAGTTAATAGAAACTCACAAAATTGAGTCAATGACATAACACTTAATTTTAAAATTGAGATAAGCTTCATTTTGAATTTAATTCTAACCCTTCGTCATTTTTTTACTTTTATTCTCCACATTATAAACCTATTATGTAAAAAAAAAATCATAAAATTAAATGTGCCAATGAACCCCACAGCAAAACACCTTTAAATTTTCATTAGTTCATTGTAGTGGGAGATGTGTACTTAAGCAATTTTCCAAAACAGAAAAATATAGGAGGTTTACACTTGAACATGGAAACTTGTGGGCCAAGGTACTACTTGGTTTTTGTTTCAGAATGGACTCAGTAATTGGGGTAGTTGTATTGGTTATTGTCCCTTTCATTCAGCAGAGAGATAATTAGAAAAGTGATTATTGGTTGAAAACTTGTCAATGTCACCTACAAATTTGTGCCCAACTAACAAGAATAAATATAGTTGAAGTTTCCATGCTTTCAAAAGAGAATGTCCCTATTCCCTAAGGGGACATTTTCTTGAATATATAGCAATGCGTATTCATGAACTGCTATTTCTTTCACTTTCACCATGAAAGCGTCAAGATACCTTACCCCTTAACTTCAAATACAATCAAGGTATGTATTGTTCCACGTTGTGGTAGAACAATTTTATATGTATTTTTTATTTAACTAAAAACAGAGAACTCTGCTTTGTATTTCTTTTCACTACCTAGGACGTTTCCATTCACAATCTAAACAGAGTAAGTAATTAAGCAAAAATTGGAACCTTAAATTAAAATAAAGGAAAAATTAAATAATAAAAAATTAAGAGACTAAATTGAAACCTACCACAAACATAAAGAACCACAAATATATTTTTATTGAATTAAAAACAGAGGAATCTGTTTTCTATTTATTCTTTTTAGAATTAACAATTAAGCATACACATTAATGAAGCGTTCTTTGATCTTATGCAGGAGTGTTTTTGTCAGACGTCTGTAACAAAAACGAAATCCACCCTCGGCGCATTATGTTCGAGCTTTTGAGCTCTGGAGCTGCCCCAAGCCCTGTTTCTGATTTGTCAGAGGGCTTAGACTCGGCACCTGCCCCTACTCCTTTGTAAACAAGGTCACTTGGTCCTTGTAATGCCACTCTCCTTTGCGCACAGATGGCGTAAAATGGTGACCAATTATAGTAGCACAGTATATGGTTTATAGAGGAAATATGGGTTCGTTTATATGGGTTGGGGTTATATAGTGTAATAATAATTCATCGTTGAACAAGGATTCAGGTCCTATTTCATGTTTCTTACAAAATTGAGTTGGACATAGTATTGGTAGCTCCAAATTCCTAGACTTGCAATCGATTCTGCTCTCAGAGATGTCATTTGAGAGTTACTGTAAAATTTCTTACTGAACCGTGTTCTTCTTAAATGTTACCGTAGTGTTGTTTCTTCATTGTTTTGCTCTGTTTTGTTAATTTACAGAGCATATTTCTCTTTTGCACATTCGGGAATGGGATCACCCTTTATACAAAATTACCACTTGAATAATTTATGCGTTATAACCCCAACAAAAATTAAGCATAAAGGGTGGCATTGGATATCAACAACATTGCAAAAAAAAAAAAAATCTTGGGAATCAAATATTATATCAATTGATTATATAAAAATCTATTAAAATTTATTAAAATGAGTGTGTCCTATGAAATTGATAAATTTATTTTTCATAAATTTTTATTGATTCTTTGTATAAATTGATTGTGCAAGAATTACACCTAAGAATTTATGGCGTAACGGCTATTTGACTATTTATGAGTTACCACCAACTTAATTTGGAGCCTTCAAATCAACAAAAATAAAATCTATATCCTTCGAAGCTTAAAGCCCAACTTTTTTTTTGTTAGCCTTAAAGAGTCACATGGGCTTGAGAATACGGCAAGTAAGACATTACAGTCACATAGACAAAAACCTTGAATGTCAAAAAATAAGAAGCAATATATCTTCCAAACATAACTTTGAACTAATATTACAAGAAAACTAACGTTTATCATATTACAACTAAAAAATTGAAGAAAAACTTAAAAATATTATGAGAAATAATACACCTTTTAAATTTTTTTGAAAAATTTATTTTCTAAACAAATTCTTCTTTCAAACTTGTCAAAACCATTGTTGAATCTCTAAATTGAAAATCTTCCCATACTTTAGTAACAAATTTTTTTGTAAAAGAGGATAACTTCCATGAAAGAAGAGAGGAAGCTGTTAGAGAGGAGGAAAATGACTTCCACAGAGAAAAAGAAAAGCTTTCACAGAGGAAAAAATAGCTTTCAAAAGAGAAATAGAAGAAAAGAAATGAAAAGGAAAAAGTTGAAAAAAGATTTTGGAGGGGAGGGGGGATGAATGGTTTTTGGGAAGGAGAAAAGGGGAGATGGGTTAGGGTTTCAGCAAGTTCGATTGAACGTACAAGCCCAATCAGATTTATTCAGCCCAAACTTGATTCGATTTAGGCATAGGCCCAAATGACATCCTGTTCACGAGTGGGCCTCTTAATATTTTGGGAATCTAATGCATCGATCAAATTTTACTTGTGTCCAAAATGGATCAAGTTGAATGTACCAAATCACCTGTCCAAAAGAACAGGAAAAAAAAAAAAAGAATGTACCAAGTCAAACTTGTACACAGTATAATAATTAAAATTAAATAGATATAGGATTTAAGTGCAAAACTGAGGAAGAATTTTTTACACCATGACAAAAGGTTTGAACCTCACTATTATGGATGTTTTGAAATCAGAATATGAGAATTTTCTACTTTTGATATAAATAACTTGCAGTTGAGAACATTTCTGAAGTGAATTTTTATTGAAATATACACCCTACCATTTTTTTTGCACAATTCCACTTGATTTATATTCTACTATTTATTTTTTTTTGGATAGATATGTTTTACTATTATAATACTCTTATTTTACAACGAAAGAAGCTAAAGAAATCACCATACCTCTCTTGTTTTTACTCTTTTTTTGGGCCCAACTCCTCTTGTTTTTACATAGACTAGTCATCCCTTGTTTATATCTGTTTGAAACTGAAGCATATATATATATATATATATATATATAAACACATTAATGTTAAATTTTTATATTATTATACTTTTTACATAAGAAAATGGAAGTGAGAATTTTTATTTCTAGTAGACAATCTTCGACACCTGAAATATAACGAAAGGTTAGTATTATGATATAACAATGCTTCATCGCTAACTTTGATAATTAAATTAGTTTAATGATAATAAAAGAAAATGAAAGAATTAGATAAGAGATAATTCATACTTGAGAGAAGGTCATGGTCCATCCTTCAATTTGATTCAATAACTAACAAACCTAAAATCCAATTTATCAGAAACACTATCTAAATTTAAAAGAGATTAATCTTAATTTTAAAACATATGATATAGACAAGGTAAGCATATAGTATAACTCAGGAAAGTTAATATATATAATATACTCTTGCATCTTTTTGTCTGAATCTTTTTAATAATATTATTAAACTTTTCCTGCTAGATTTTTTTTTATTCTTCAAATTTGTTAATTCTTAAGTTTAATGAGTTAAATTTGTTTGTGTTTGAGATGTTCTAGGAAATAGTTTATTTCTTTTATTTTATTCAGTATATTTCTTGAGTTTTTTCATTATTAAAGACAACAAAACTTGGAGAATTGCTGCATAAAAAATTCAAATGGGTGAGCATATTACATATAGAATGCGTGTTCAAACAATCAAACAGGTTAGAAGAATTAAAAAAAAAAAGTCCCATGCATCCAGCTATAAGATGATTAAAGTCAAGTCGAATAAAGTATCAAGTAATTACATTTATAAATTCACTTGAACTGATGAATTAATTCCTGAAAATATCAAACTGATCATTAGATGTTAATTAGTCTTTTGTCAATTATTTAAAAAGTAAAATCCAGTGAATTTGGTATTTTTAATAATTAATTAAGAATGATTAACTGCAACAAGTTAATAATTGTAGAAATTAACTAATATACATAAGAGAATTTAGAAACTAAAATTAAATAAATCAGATCTATAAATATACATGACTAAATTGTTAATTGACATAATTCAAACCTACACGCGTTGAAGATGAGAACCTGAGAAAATGAGAAGGCTAGCTGGGGAAGGATCTGCTGCAAATTAAAAGGAAAGGAAAAGACAAATAAATTAAAGAACTTGAAGTTTGAAAAATATGCGAACTAGTTTGTGTATAATACACGGCTAGTGAGGCTAGCATTTTCCACCAACCATTCAACTATTGCGTCTTGACTTACTGTTATATTATAACATTGGATTCTTGACACATTATATGCATTTGATGAATCTTTGTCTTCTCTCTAACTGCCCCAAGTTAATTGTGGAGACCAACATGTTTGGAGTGCCCTAATTTGAACATGATTTTTTGAGATTCTTTTCTCACTGCCCATGGTCCCCAAACCATTAGTATTATTGTTTGTTCTTCTGCCGTATATTAAATGGAAACTTAGGATTTATTTGGAAAGTGTTTTAAAAATAAAAAATTGGAAATACCTCTATCATGTTTTCAAAAACTCTTATCTTGAAAATATTTGTTTTCAAAATGGCAATATTGTAAATATAGAAATTGTGTTTTGATAAATATACTATTACATTTAACAGAAAAAAAGTTAGAAAGTTGCTTTTAAGATGGCATTATAATAAAAATTTAAATTCTAAACTTCAAACTTCAAACTCTCAATGCCAAACCCTAAACTCCAAACTCCAAACTCTAAACCATCAACTTTAAACCTTAAACTCTAAATTAACCTCAAAGCTCAAATTCTAAAACTTAAGCCTTGAATCTCATATTCACCTAAAATATTAAAAATTTATTTTAAAAACAAACATTCTAAACACATTTTTTTAGTTTTTGAAATAAATTATTCAAATAAATTTTTTATTCTTCAAAACTGTTTTTTTATAAATAAAATCAAAACAGAAGCGAACTGGCCCTTAAGTTGTGTTGGGTAATAAATTTTAAAAAGCTATAAAATTTGAAATGTAAAGAAATTGAATTGTTAGGTCTAGGCCAGGGTCTGATATCTGAATAGGTCGAGCTATAGGTTTAATGTCCAGAGTCAGATTAGGTGCAATATCACTCAAGTTTGGCTAGAAAAAGATAACTTAAAGTTTCACCAAAAACTTAAAGTATATTTGAAATTTCTTTTTATAAAATAATTTTATGATTATATCATCACTTAAATTTTGGTTGATTAGTTAGTACTTTGTGTTAATATATTTTAAATATTCTCTAACATTATTTTTCTGCCTTAAATTGCGCTTTTTGGAAAATTTACTATTGTTGTGTTTGGCATGCCTTATAAGAGGATGTAAGATAGTATAATTGTGTACAATTCACTCTTATACATTGTTTAGTGAGACATTGTATTATATAGTAAAATTCGGTCAAATTAATTTTATGTATTAATCAATATATAACTCTATACATGATGGCAGTAAAAAAACAACCAGATAAGAAGAATTGGATAAGAGACTTTATAAAAGATAATCACATTGACCCCAAACTTAAATACTCTTCCAAATCTCAAAATCCAGATTTCAAACTGCAAAATCTCAAATGCCAAACTTTAAACTCCAAACTCCAAACCCTAAACCATCAACCTTAAACATTAAACTCTAAATTAATCTAAAAGCTCAAATTCTAAAACTTAAGCCTTAAACCTCAAACTATCCACCTAAAATCCTAAAAATTTATTTTAAAAACAAACATTCAAAACACATTTTTTTAGTTTTTGAAATAAATTATTCAAATAAGTTTTTTATTCTTCAAAACTATTTTTTTCTTTAAATAAAATCAAAACAGAAGCAAACTGGCCCTTAAGTTGTGTTGGGCAGTAAATTTTGAAAATCTATAAAATTTGAAATGTGAAGAAATTGAATTGTTAAGTCTAGGCCAGGGTCTGATATCTGAATAGGTCGAGCTATAGGTTTAATGTCCAGAGTCAGATTTGGTGCAATATGGTCTCTCACTCAAGTTTGGCTAAAAAAAGAGAACTTAAAATTTCAACAAAAACTTAAAGTATATTTGAAATTATTTGTTTTTTTTTTAAATAATTTTATGATTATATCACTTAAAATTTGGTTGATTAGTTAGTACTTTGTGTTAATATATTTTAAATATTCTCTAACATTATTTTTCTGCCTTAAATTGCGCTTTTGGAAAATTTACTAGTGTCGTGTTTAGCATGCCATATAAGAGTATGTAAGATGGTATAATTTTGTACAATTCATTCTTATACATTGTTTAGTGAGACATTGTATTATATAGTACTATTCGGTCAAATTAATTTTATGTATTAATCAATATATAACTCTATACATGATGTCAGTAAAAAAACAAACGGATAAAAAGAATTGGATAAGAGACTTTATAAAAGATAATCACATTGGCCCCAAAGTTAAATACTTTTTCAAATCTCAAATTTTAAATTGTAAAATTTTAAAATGTTAAATTTTAAACTCAAAACTCTAAAACTACGAATTCAAAATTTCAACCTCCAAGACCATAAATTTTAAACTTTAAACTCTAAAACACTAAAATTCTAACACTCAAATTGCAAAATATCAACCTCTTAATCTCAAATATCAACCCTAAATTTTCAAAATTTAAACTTCAAAATTTTAAACTATAAATTTCAAACCCTAAAGTCTAAAATTTTAAAGCTCAAAACCTTAAAACCTAAATTTCAAATTCTAATTTTTAAAAATTTAAAATAATTATTAATTGATTATTTTTTTAGGTAAGAGTAATTTTGTCAAAATAAACTATTTTTATCCTATTATTTATTTACTAAATAGAGAATAGGATTACATTATATAATGCAGGATATATGATCGTATAAAAGCTTATTAGGACTTATACTATCTAGTAACTCTTATTCTATCTTACCTAGTTCTATTCAGTGCACCAGACAGAGCTTATTTGTATAGTTTTTATCTTTCCACCAAACTATAAAATATACATAGAACAATGTCAAATTAATATTTTTAAGATTAAATATCTTTACTCTTATGTTTTTTTTAAATTACACTTTTTTAGTTTTAGTTTGGAATTAAAAATTGCAATGAAGTTTATAAAACAAACACTCTCAAACCCTTTCAATCAATTTTTAAAAAAATAACATTAGCCTGCTTTATTTTAAATTTTTTATAAACATTAGTTTGATATTTTGATAATCTATATTGTATTAAATTAGATTATTTATGAGTATTTATGAAAAAAATATAAAATATGTTTTATTATCAATTTTGAGAATAAAAAATTCATATAAATTGAAACTGAAAAAAGTATGAATGTAAGTTTTATAATCATCAAGAGAGATATGTTTACTCCATTATTAATGAAAGTAAAAAGGAATTGGTCTTGAATTTAAGAACAGAATAAAATAACAATGCAGAGAAAGATATTGTAAATATATATTATTTCATATAGTGAGAACTGATCATGTAATGTGGTTGAAAAAAGAGGCTAATCGTTGCCCTTTATTACACTTTTTATTCCCAATAAAGAAAATTAAATTAGGAACCCACACTACAAATGTTACAAATGAATATAGACTTCAACAAATCTTTATTTAATTTTTTTAAGTCCAATATGTATGATGATTGAGTGTATTGTGGTGTGGTGCACTTAGCACTTTGGAAGATCAGCTGGCGGAGGAGGCAATGTAGTTGAAGGTGTTGGTCCATTCTCAACCTCAAAAGTCATGGCTAGACCCCATGGCAAATGAACGTCGAAATGGCAATGTACCAACCAAATTCCTGCATAGTGAAGAAGAAATTAATTAGCATAAATTAAATTTATAGTTAAAATTAGAGAAAATTTTATGTAATTGTAGTTTACAACAAATAAATAGACTAAACTATTTATGAATATGTATGTTAGAGGTAGATTCATTGAGACACCCAATTTGGCGAGTTTTTTTTATTAACCTTTTGCACCACCCGATCACACATTATATATATGGTTCTTAAGAATTCCCTTAAAACATGTATCTATCATATTTATACATGCTTATTTATAATTAAGTTAGTATAACTATCCGTCATAGATTAGGTAAAGATTCCTTTTTAAGAAAGGAGAAAATTTAGATATAGTTTTGAGGCAAGGTTCCTCTAATAGAGTTATGACAGATATATGGAGTTTAGTTTTTTTTTTTGGGAAGAAACCAACAATATGGTATTGAGTCATACTAAAGTGTTTACATGTCATAACTCTATTGGTATACTTGAGAGCAGAGACCTCAAGGAACATGACCAAAGTCTTGTCTTTTAAGAAAACTCGTATATAAAAAGTAGGTAAACCACCAAATGAATAATACAAATAAGCATGCAAGTATACTATAAGATTTGGACTACTATTTAGTGAGTTTGAGTTAGTCATAGGTAAATCTTATTGAAATTATGCCGGATATATATATGTCAATTTACTATAAAATTTGTCAAGTAATTAAATATCCTATTTATATATTAATTATGAAATAATAATCAAACCTGGATTATTTGCTTGGAATCTGATGACGGCCCATCCTCCGACAGGCACAGCAATAGTATTACGAACTTGAGGATCAACAAAATTAAACTTGGGTTCATCTCTAGAGGAGTTGTAATTCCCAAATCCTTGAGCCAAAACATGGAAATTAAAACCATGAATATGCATAGGATGATTCTCCACCGCAAGTATAGCTGTGTTCTGAAACACAACCTGCACCGTCGAATTGAACTTCAAAGTCTTCGCCTTCGTTGATTTAGGAGCAAGAGCCAAACCTAGATTCTGGCTAATACTTGGGTCTGTGAAATTAAACACAACCGGAGGGTTATCTGGAAAATCCTTAGTATAAACCCCCGTGATATTTCTGTAGAATGCTTCCAACATAGAGAATCCTCGCCCACTAGGAAACATGAAAGATTCGTTGTTCATGCTCGCAGAAAATCGCAGGTTTGGCATTGGGCCCCCACATGTATTGTTTGGGAGATTACAATGATCAACTCCAATTCCTATAGTGATGAACATGTGCTCGTCAACTGTACGAGGAACTGGGACCCAGTGGGGCCCACCTGCCAGCCCTGTGAGGTTTGTGTAGAACTTGTTGGCTGTGGATGTGTCGTTGTTGGCCGGTAGGGTTGGCATCTGGGGTGGGGTCGCGGCTGAGGCTCCAGCATAGATGACGGTGCCCCGGGTGGTTGAGTTGTTGAAGGTTCCGTTTAAGGTGTGGTAGGGAGTGGCGGCCATGTAATAAGAACCGACCGTCTGGTTGGCGGTTAGGAGGACGTCGGCGGTTTGGCCTGGTGCCACCACGACGACGTCGGTGGCGTAGGGTTTGGTGTATGAAGCATCAATGGCGACAACTGTGAAGCTGTGATTGGCTATCTTGAAGAAAAGTTGTTCATTGAGTGCAGCATTGATAATTCGTAACAAGTAGGTCTTTCCTTGTTCCACGTTCAGTTGGTATGTCTCTGTGTTATCAGAAAAAATAAAAATGAAATTAGACATAATAGTAAGATTCATAGGCGATGACACCAAAAAAAAGTTAGCCTCGACGTAATAAAATTTATATTTTCTTTTGTTTAGTGAAATTGAATTAAACATTGAATTGATAAAAATATTAGTTCACTAATTTAAACAATTAAACTAGTTATATATATATATATATATATATATATATATATATATATATATATATATATATATATATATATATATATATATATATATATATATACGGTGTGTGCGTGTGTATCTGTGTGTGTCTATCGGTTTACTAGTTAGTCAAAATTAATAGTTTTGTTGAATGGTTCATAACTTACGATTTTGAGAGCAATTGTAGATGCTGCCGGGTAAGCCATTAATTGTGTAAGCATCAGAATCCCTGGGAACAGAACCATTTGCTTGTGCTTGGTTCTCAACGTCTATAACATTAGCATTCCACCACTCACCTGCAATTAATTTTCAGAAAAAACTGCCTTATTTATTATGTACAATTCAGGTTTAAATAATAAATAAAAATGAGAAAATTAATTAGTATTAATATTAAAGCAACTTATCAATTTAGTTGATAATCTTATTTAGTTTTAATCTTTAAATTTTTATTATACAATTTAATTTCTGAAAATACCAAACTTGTTGTACATTAATCTATCTGTCAAGTGTTCAAAGACTAATTTGATATTTTCAAATATTAAAATGTTTGATAATTTAAAGACTAATTAGTGCATTTACGAAGATTCAAAAAGTTAAGCAGGTTTATAAATTAAAAAACCGAATTGTCGATTCGGTCTCAGTAGTACCAAATAATATGGGGACTTCTTGGTCAGGTGTAGGGAATGGATAAGAGTTTCCCTGTCGAGGGCGAATGATGAGGGCTCCATACACAGTTGCGCGAAGCCAAGAAGAATGAGCATGCCACCAAAGAGTTCCTTCTTGTCCTGTGATGTTGAATCTATAGGTATAACTGCTACCAGGAGGGAAGGAGCATTGTGTTACATATTCAGGACCATCTGACCATTGACTCATGAGTTGAAATATTCCATGCCTGCATTTATGTTCAAAAAATTCATTCCCAAATTCATATGAAATTATATAATAAACTGTAACTATATATTTAAAATAATGCTAATATGTTAAATCATCTGTTATATTCATATGGATTTGTCAGAAACTTTTCTGCGTAGAAGAATATTTGCGTGTAGAAAAAAGAAAGATTTCAAAGAAACGTGAGAGAAAAATCAAACCTAGAGAAATTTGTAAGCGTTCTTAAAGAGGCACTTCTGTCTATCAGATTAGTACATTTAGGACTTTAAACAATTTTACCGAGAGAAATCAAACCTATATCAATTAGCTAGAAGAGAAAAATTAATCTGGTTTATACAAGAAATTTGTAAACTAAGCCAATTAAGAAGAGACAGGTAAACATGTTATGCACACTTTTCTGTTGAACTTATCTACGTACGTATGACATATTTACATATTTTTTCATAATTGATATAGTTTATAAATTGTAGTTATAATTTTATAGTTCACATTACACCAACATCGATGTTTAAGGATTTGATTGCTACCTCCATTTGTTTCTAAGAAAAAATAAATCTTCCTTTAACAATTTTAAGAGTGTATTCTTTTATATTGGTCCGATACATTTGAAATTTTAAATTCTAAGTGTTATACCCAAAAGATCATTGAAGTCAAATAAATTAGAAGAGATAATATTCTTCTTTGACGGAATGGCTAACTCGTTAATTTGGTAGAGATAATCATTTTGAATAATGATATTTTAGGAAAACCAAATGCAGCAAATCCATTATTTTCTTGGTAAGCCTTAGAAAAATATAACATGCATGCGAGTTAAATGGAAGAAGTCACGGGAGTAATAGTGGAAATTTCTGGCAAATGATGAAAACAACTTATAACTTTAGACAAAATTATACGCTAATTCTTAATGTCAAACTTTGGTATCTATATTTCTTTGTCTTCATAACCAAGGGATAATTAGTTGTATTGACTGGGGAGAGATTGAGAGAGAGAAACACACTTTGTGATAAATAATAATTAATGATTAAGTGGAATTCATTAATTCAGATCTAGCTTTTTCAAATTGTTATTTTTCTAACGCAAACTTAAGAAATTTACAGGATCTCAATCCTAAAGAGAGAGAAGTAGAAAAGGTTCATACCAATGAAGAGTGACATTGTAGGGTGACTTGTTGAATGCGTGGACGACAAGAGTGTCTCCCTCTCGAACGTTAATGGTTGGTCCTGGGAGGCTTCCATTAACTGCTGTGATCACCCGTTGATTGCACAATAGATCCACTGTCATGTTCTCTACCTGCATGCATGCAAACTCGTGAATATTCAGTACAAGAAACAATGAGATTTTTCTATAGAGTTTGTTCATAGAAGATGAATAAATTAAATCAATTATAAAAATACACATATATATGTAAAAGGTGATCCTATTGAAAAGTAGGCTTGACATATTTATTTGTCATGCTAGAATGAAAGAGGCAATGTTGGAATAGTATGTGAAACTATATATTAATTTTCATTTAGACAAAAAGAGCCCCACCCAATTAAAAATTACTTATATTATTCAATCTTATCCTCAACATCTCATTTTTAGTGATTTAACATCAAAAAGCAATTTTTTAGAAGACATGTTGAACAGAAGTACTGATAAAATAAGCTAACTGCTTATTGATTACAATTCTTTATAAAAAAATCGATTTTAAAATTAAAAAATTTCGAAATAAATTTAAAGCACGACGAAAACTGAAAAGCACTAAGCAGCAGAAGCTAGCTTAGTTTATGTCAAGATGGAAAGAGAGAAGAAAACAGAAAATTAAAATCCCACACGTACATTGAAAGTGTGTTCCACTATAGCAGCAGAAGCCAAAGAAGAATAAGCTAGCAGAGCAAAAGCCCATGCTAGAGCAAACACAAATCTTCTCATATTGAAGAGATCAGAACTAATGAGAGCCAAGACAATGAAAGCTTCTATATGGAATTAAATGCAGAGAATTGAGCTTGTATTTTAATGAAGCTAATTTGTCTGTGTTGTCTATATTTATAGAGTCCCTGAGACATTATAAGTCTCTGTGATTGCGTGTTAATTAGTTTAACGTATGATCCAATGGGCTTCATTTGAATTTTCGCAACGTTTCGTGAGATGAAAATTCATTATCTAGCTAGCAAATAGGAAATCGTCTACGCAGTTAGTAATCAAGAAAATCCACAAAGGGAATAATGAAGACTAGTCAGAAACTTGTTATTACAGGATAACCGGAAACTTTGAACATGATGCGCTTCTGACTTTGGGCTATATAGGATTATGACTTCTAATTATACACATGCTGCCATAATTACCGTCGCATCCCCTTATTTTCTAGGTTTCATGGGAACAGCCAACTTTTTCCATTCTGATAGTGACAGTGTAAAGAAAGGGAACCAGACCGGCCGATTAGATAAAAAACTTGATGAATAAATGAAGACATTAGTTCAATTTAACTTTTAAAACTATTCAGCAAAAATCAATGAACTAATAAAAAAACTGAGAAATCGATAGAAAAAAATAGCCCAAAATCCATTAATTGGAGTGGTTTGAATAATTTACTTTTTTCTTATTTATTTTTTCTTTTGTTAAAATGACACCAATTTAACTAGTTTTAAATATTTTTCAACTCAAAAAATGTTATTTTGACCAATCTTATAATATTAATGATAATTATACATATATTTCTTTGTGGTTAAAATAGTTTTATAATGACCGTTATTGATTATTGAGTATGATATCACGCAATAGTTTATAAACTTCTCTTATATATAATAAAGTTGTTAATGAAATTTTAAATATATTAGTATATACTATTTGATTAGTTACATTTTAAATGATTTATTTAATTAATTTTGTATATTTAGTTTTTAATATATCATATTTTATAATTGAAAAATTTAAAAATATATTATATATTTTGGTTCAATAGCGGTTGAACCACGATCAGACTAGTGAATTGTGAACCATTTCTTTTATCATTCAACAAATGATTCAATTTTTAAAACATTGATAATTAAAGTTTGATAAGTAATTACAAAAAATTAAATACATTGTATATACGGAAAGACCTATTGAAGTTAAGTTAATACTTTGGATTTGCTTGCCTCTCAAGAAATTAAAATGTTTGAAAACAAAATCTCATGCATGTCACTGATTAGTGATCTAGAAGTAATTTATTCACGTAAAAATAAAAAATTAGGTTAATAATAGCTAGCTAGTTGGAGTCACATTAAGGGGCTGAATAATTCAAGCACATCCACGCTATAGTAAGAGGTTAATGGTTAAACAAAGGGCAGGGTTCATACACCTCCATATTGCTAATTAACTGTTTAGCTTTCAAACTAATTTCACTAATAAATAGCAAAAAATAGAAAAAAAATAAGAATAAAACATATATAATTTCGATGTTTGTGCATATAATTTATGGTTTTAATTAATGTATAAATATAACTATGAATAATGGGTTCGTGTTTAAATATTAAGATCGTTAGTTGCTGTTCTATTGAGACATAGCTATAAGCTGGGAACCAATAAAAAATGTTTTTCTTAAGAAGCAACTAAATATTATTTCTTCCCAAGTTAAGGAAAATTCAATCTAGAAACAGAAGAAATCGTTTTGAACTTGTACAATAGCCTCGTCGTTGTGTTAGGCAAACGTTGACAATTGTAATCTATATATTTGATATAATTTGAAAGATATGGGAGTCTCCCATTAAGATGAGAACGGTGACTGGCATTTAATTTGCTTTGAACACAAAGTAAATTTTGTAGGTTAATTTGCATAAGAAGGTGTATAATATTCATAGTTTATGGCAATATTAATTTTGAATGCTATTAATTTGTTTATCAGACCAAATTCAATATTCACTGAATAATATTTTGCTAAGTGTCTCAAAGGGTCCATTGAATTGAATTTATTTACTAAAATACATTTTGAATTACATCACAAAATATTAATATAATAATTTCAAATCCTTAATTTTAATTTATTTATTAAAACAAATGTCACCATCTAAATTTGAATATCAAATTAATGAAAATGATATGAAAACATTAATTAAGAACAAGTATAATACTAAATGGCTAAAAACAATTAAGAGCATGCAATGTTAGTTTACCCGGCCACTATATATTCAATCATGAAACATTGCAATAATTTTGAATGTTAATTTTTTCTGTCAGATCAAATTCAATAGTCGTGGAAGAGTAATCTTAATTTATTTCAAAATGAAATTTTTTAAAAGTGTCACTTATAGAGTTCATTGAATTGAATTTATTTACTAAAATACATTTTGAGTATAACAAAATATTTTTATAATCATTTCAAATTCTTAACTTTGATTCATTTTTTAGAAGGAACGTCATTATCTAAATTATGGAAACATGAATTAAGAACAAGTAACATTCAACAGGTCATTAAACCGTGCACGAAAAAAATGGTTTTTTATTATATGTTTGATAACTAACTTTAAAAATTATATAAAAACAAAAAAGGGTTGGATTCATCTATATCAGATTCCTTGATGTGACAATATATTTGGAGTGTTGCATTTTGATACGACAATCTCCCTCTTTTTAGTTTTTATAATTATTTCCTAAATATATTTTATCTTAAATTTTAACATCACTCTGATTCTTTCTGTATTTTTAAATGGTGGAGTTTCCAAGAAGTGCATGCGCATGGTAATTTATTTTTCTCCAAATTGTAGTCATTAACTGGTCACATTAATTTTAGATAAATTGACTATTTCTATGAGTTGACTTGAATCTTGAAACCTGAAACCGGAAACCTGGATCCTGAGAAATATTGTTAATTTCCAGGAAAGAGATCGATTCTCTTAAATTTGCGGTTCGATCTCCCACAGATTCAACGATACAAACTCACATGCTCATCCATTTTCTTGAAGATTATTCAAATTTCAAACTATAATACCAAAATACCAAATATACAGACCAAACCTTACTAACCAAGGAATATTGTAAGATTATTATATGCATTTTCACTTCGTTTTTTCAACCTTCAGGATAATAAAAAGTACAGCATAAGATTATTATAATACAAGATGAATTAACCAACCTTGCCCTCCACGGAAAATGTGAATTAAAAAGTAAAAGAGAAAGAAGACTTTAAAGGTTGATCTAATTACATACTTTCACATATTATAAAAGTATAATTTGGTCAAAGAATAAATATTTTATATAAGATATTTTTCTATTAAATCTTATTTTCTATATTATAATTATCTTAAAGATATAAAATGAATCTACATATTACTAAGTTGACTTAGAGACACGGCTTCATGTTTTTATGGAAAATACTAAAACACATAAAATACAGTTTTAATAATTGCTGTGTACGTACTTACTGATCTAACAGATGGATAACAGATCATAATGATGTATTTGAAAAAGTTTATTTCTAAATTTGTTTGTCATCGTATAGATGACTAAAACACGATATTAATAAACAGAAAAAAAAATTGTATTTTTTTCACTTTGATTTTTTATTTTTAATCTAATTTTTTTTTAATTTATGGCCTAATTTATTTGTCCACTTTACTTCTATAGTATTATTTAAATTAAAAGTTAACTTTAATTATATTTATGTTAAATTATCAAAATAGCCTTCTTATAAAGAGAAGGATAAAATGAGGCATCAAGCGCCACCAAGGGGTGGATCAAGTGGTAACTGGGTGGATTTACAATATGACCATCGCAAGTTCGATTATGAATCCCGCCATTTGTCTTATGGTGATGGATTATTTATAAGTTTCCTGTAAATGCTCATTGAATTAGAGAGCCTACCTTCCCTAAATTGAGCCCCTTTCCTTCAACTTAATTTTTTTTACCAAAAAAAAGGTGATATAAAAAAATAATAATAGTATTTTAATAATATATAATTATAGTTAAATTTAATGTTTAATTTAAACGATAAGGTGTAAAGTATAATTAAAAAAATTAAACAATTATAATTAAATACAAAAAATAATATGAAAAAGTATAATTTCTTCTTCTAATAAATAAATAAAGATTGCTTCCTCCTTTGTTCGTTATCTTTCCAACTTTAATAAATGAAACTTGTACTTGATTGTTTCCTCCTTTGTTCGTTATGTTACCAACTTTATTTTAATGATAGTTGCGTGGAATGCAGAAATTAATTGATTGAAGGACATTAATTATTAAAAAAACAAAATTTTGAAAAAAATCCGAATGACGCGCTAAAACTGATGACTCTTGAATTGATGTGTAGAAGTCGTGTAGCTAGGGGGAAATTGTAGTCATCTAGACAGACCAATTTTTTCTACAATGTCTGGTTGGCTGTAATCAACCATCTTATGCAAGTTCATAGATTTTGTGTTCTTAATTTTCTTTTTAGCTTTAAAATATTACCTTTTGAACACTTTCTTTATGATTGACAGCTAATATCCTATGCAGGCTCTTAATTAACCAGGTTTTACGCGTACACCAGGATTTTTCCACATAACTTTTACGACTGATGAACCAAGCAATATTATGCTTCCACTTCAATACGAATTTTAAAACTTAAAAGTACAATTTTATAATGATTTTACTTCTGAGGTCCTTGTTTTATCAAGTTTTATAAGAATTAAATTTGAAATTCAATAAATTTTTATACAAAATTTTAAAATGGTTTAAATATATAATTTGACACAAAAAATGCCTAAAAAATCTTGCGACACTTATCAGGCTATTAATTTTAGTACTTCCCATATAATATATATTTAGGTATTCTATCCCTTATGACGTGGTTCAAAATTAATTTGTCTAAATGTAGTGTCTGATTTGCAGTGTTTTTATTTATTTTTAACTATTTTTTAAATAGAGTTTCTCAAAAATATTATAACGAAAAATAATAATTAATGTTTGGTCAAATTATTTTCTCTGTCACGCACACGGTCACACACTATTCTGCGCACAAACACACAAAATAAAAATTCTAATTATAAATAATTCTTATCATCAAATATAATGAATTTTATGACAAAATAATTTAATTAAAAAAATTAAGGGTCCGTAAAATTTTAGGTATTTGAAATGATATGGCTGAACAATTTTGAAACTTTTAATTTTTGGTGATTAATAAAATTAATTTTCTGTTTCTGCTTTTTTTCAAAAGATAAGTTCTAAATTCCTACTCCTTTATATTTTTGTAGAAATACAACTTTTGCTGGCATTTAAATACAGAAAAGAAGAGCATGACCATACAGGCACCAAATAGAATGAAAAAAAAAATACTTTTTAGTTATGAAAATAGCATTTAACATTCTATTTCCCTTGTATGTGTTGATGCTTGGTATTTAGTCACAGGTCTGCTTCCGTGTGCTCCCGGCACGTTAGCTCTTCGAGCGTGGCGGCTTGGTTCTTCGGATTTGCAAGGCAAGGTGGTAATCAAAATTAGATTTTCTTTTTGATAGAAAAGAGGACTACTATATTTCTTCTTCTTTTTTCTTTGAGCGATTTAATTAAAATCGGGTTTAGTAATAGAAACTGTAAGTTTTGTGGATACAATTACAATTTTTCGATTTTCAAAATCTCTCAAGAAAATTAAGACAGTGTGGATTAGCACGACACCACATTCATTGCCACAAATTTTGGTAGAACGATTCTGTTTTGTCAACTAATAAAGTATAATTTTCAACATCGCAATAATGATCTATCCAATCAATCCTCAAAATTTTTCCCCCGGTACCTTTTTTTTCTTCTTCGAATCAATTCTCATGTTTGTTTCCCCTTGTCTTGTGGTTTCCGAAAAAAGAAAGTCATAAGAAAATATCAAGTTTGATCTCCTTTTTTTTTGGACATTAAATTATTATTATTTTGGACAAAAATCAAATGGACTGATACAGAATTACAACAAGTAATAAGGGACTAACATTGAGAGATATGGGGGATCAAATGGAAAACTGTTCAAACCTAGCTCTCAAATATATCAAAAAAAAAAATCAGTACTATAACTAGAAAAAAATAGAGGCAACACACTTCTGAAGTATCAGTCCATCAAATATTACATTTCAAAAATTTAAATGTATAATAATACAATAATAAACAATAAAGAAAATTGAGAGATTTTTTTTATAGAGGTAACTCATTTTTTAACCCTCTTTAAAGTTAGTTATCTTTAATTTTATTCTCTCGTGTGAACACAGAGTTGTAAATCTAATATTCTTCTACTCATATTGAAGCATATATTTATAGATTTGACTTATTAGAATTGAAAATTTAGATGTAAAAAATGAAAAATCTTAAAGTTCCACCTCCGCTTCAAACAAGAGGAAAACACTTTCTTATGAAAAGTTAAAAAACTCTCTTAGTGAAAGAAAAATACTTCTATATAAAAAGAAAACAACACTAACAAATGAAAAGAAAAAGAAATGGAGGAAGCTCAGCCACAACAGCCCCCTTCTCAAAGGATCTCTCACCTCTCTCTTTATATATATATCTCTCTCTCTTCCCCCCTCATTTTCAAAGCATCACTACCAAAAAACTATGACATAGCGATGGTGAAAATGTTGCTTTAGCGACGATTTTGGTTGTCACTAAATACACTAATGACGGTTACAAAAACTGTAAAAGAATCATAGACATAGTGACGATTTTAATGAACCATGGGAATAACATTGTTAAGACAAGGCCTAACAATGGTTACAAAATTGTTGCTGCCAAGATATAACGACAGTTTAACAACCATCAATACAGTCAAACTGCAACGATTTTTCACTGTTGTTAGAACATTTGTTTTTAACAACAGTTTGTTGAAAACTGTCATTAAATTGACAGTTTCTTTTTTGTTTCAATAAAAAAATTTGGATATATATATATTCATAAAAAAAATTAAGAAGTAGAAATCAAATTATGCAATAAAAATTGATATTCAATTAAATTTTGAATTACAATAATTAATGTTTTGTGTTAATTACGTAAAATATATACTGAAAGCATAAATTAACTCTTGAGATTTGGAGGAGGCTGGTGTTTGTTGGTTTGATCATTAGGTTCTTAGAAGAAATATATTATTAATAAATACTGCCCATAAATAGAAAGAATATTTATTTTTATAATACAATTGAGATTTTAGAAAATTACCCTTGGATCATGATTTGGTGGAAATGTAAGTTCAGGTGGCTATTGACCTTGATAGTTCTGGAGTATGAAAGCCATAGTTACTTCTATTTGGCATTGTCATGCAACTATTTTTGCTTCACATGATGATCGTTCAGTCTCTTGTTCCTTCATCACTACTTTAAGTTGGGCCACCTTAGTTTGCAGCTCTTGGTAAGAAGAGCCAGATTGTAAATTCAACCCACCAGAACCACAACCAAATACTTGGGTCAGAGAAACACCCAATCCAAATTCTCGAACTCAGTCCCAATGGTCTTTTATTCCCAGATCTTGAATCAATGATTAAGTAGTAGAAAGCCCTTGAGAAAAAGAGTCCTCACACTAAATCGAGGCAATTTTCTCCTACAAAATCGGGTATACAGAAACAAATTTTCTTAAGAGTATGTTATTATAACCAAACCAAATAGTAAAATGTATTATAAAAATGCCAGCACTTAGGTTGATAGTTCTAACATCGTCAATGTATGATCCGTTAGTCTTTTTATGGACTGCAATCTATATATCTCTGCGTGTCCTTCGGGCCTCATATCAGCTTCTTGAAAATTTTAAAAATAAGTTAACATATATTTAATATAAATTGAACTTAAGATAGATTATTAACAAATGCAAATTAATTACCATCTTTGCCTTCTTTTGTGCAATACTCTTCAATTCATTGGTATATGGATAATTTGACATTTTTTGTTATGCTTATTCTTCTCAGCCCATCCTAGTCAATGACAAAAACATATTAACCTATACAGGTTATACTGTGCAGCCCGCCACTTCTGATCAAGTGACTCAAAAATAAATTTCTTGTGTTGCTCCTCCATTACAAATTTTGCCCAAAATAGAAAGTACATATTTTAATAAATAAACTAATTAAGGCATTTAAAAAAATGTGTTAATACTTGTATAGTGTCCCTGAACATGTTCTCCTTGTAGTCTCCCAAAATGCTTCTCCAATTTCTATCCCCAAGGGTGCCTAGAAAGACACCCAACTTACCACCCTCATCGCCAATTGGTTGATTTGTGTCGTTGAAATATATGATAACCCTTTGTCCATGAAGAAGGGCCTAAACATCATGTAGAGTCAAATGGGTAGGCGTCACCGACCATTCCTGTCACGCCCCTACTTTTAAAAGCATGTGAAACATGTACTTTATAAACATATTTTCTCCATAACATGTATAATACACTCCTTTATAGATAGGTATTTCCATGTAAACACAATATACAAACCAAGTTTATAAATATCAAAGTAACAACATAAGCAAGAATTCTGCCTGTGGCGATCAGAGCATACTCTATAGTACAAGTACATTATAAATCAAAATCTACGAGTCTTAGAAACAAAAAAGGCTCACCAAAGAATATATCGCCTAGCTGATCAATTATCTGAAGGAAAAAAACCAAACTCTGTATTCTTATCTGAAAAGAAATATAGATATTGTGTAGTGAGTTTGACAACTTAGTGAGTAGATAATACCTCCTATGACCTCTTAGGTCAACATATGGATGTTCTCATATTTTAAAATTTATCACGTAGAAAATTATAGTTCTAAAGTATATCTATATGGGACTCGCATTTCAAATATTCTCATTTTAAACCACATTCAGATATCTAAAATCATATGCTATACGGTATGATCGTTAATCAAATATTGATATGCATCAAAACATTTCTCATAAAAACCATTAGGAGGATCCCATATCAGAACCACCATATCAGACTTCAAGTCCTTCCGTACTTTGGTGGTGTAGGATTTGCCTATACTTAGTATCCCAGCTAAGATTTGCCTTATCACTATTCAAGAGGATACGTGAAAGAACTCTAATATGGGCAATTTTCTAAGCACACAACAAGGGAGGAAAAATCACATATATTATAGTCGCCATCTCGCTCAGATAGGAGGTATCCTGCTCTCCTTCACATATCATATCCTGTGTGTTGGTCATCACACGAGACTAACACCACCCCTGCTAGCTAAGGTATCAAGGTACAATAGGGCCAACATCACCTGCTGTTAGTAAACATTGTCTTCAATAGAATTCTTCGATATAAATCATATTTGCATATATGTCATATCGTTCAAAATAGATGTTACAGTATAAATTCAAAATTTTCAGTCTCAGTACAATTCCTCTGTCAGAAACTTTCCAATCAAGGTAATCACATATACATGCTCATTTCTAAGACAATTTTATAGCTTTACATATCAATGCCACATGCACAATATATTTCCTTTACCATATAATGAGAAATATAATTTAAAATGACATATTCAATGAGTTCAAATATCAATTTTCAAAACTATACTCTTCTTGAACTATATACCAGATTGTAACAATTCAGATAATTTAATCTACTTCAGAGACATATAAAAGTATAAATAACTTATAAACATAATCAATTATCCATTTAAAGTTCAAGAAGAGCATATGGTAAGTCATAGAAAGAATTATCTACTCACAGAGTAAGGGCTCCAAGTTGGACAGCTCCAAAATATACTTTTTCAATTCGAATTTGACCAAATAGACATAAAAAATGTATCCAAAAAGTCTAAAAAGTTAGAAAATGACTCCGAGAGTTTGGTCAATTGATGGGTACTTTTCATGGTTGGAAAATATTATTCACATTGGGCAGAATTACTATTCATACTGGCTAAAACACTGTTCATTGCATTGTTCACATAGGTAGAAATACTATTCACGGTTACTGTTCATTCGAGAAAATTTTTATAATTTAATGCTTCAAATCATACTATTCAGCTAGAAAATTTTGCATACAAGGATTATTCTACCTCTTAAACATGATTTTAGGGCCAAAATCACTAGAAAACACCAAAAAATTTCAAAATCCTAAACTTTACCTCTTGGTTACTATTCATCATTCCGGTGAACTTCCAGTGAGTTTTCAGTAAAATTGATTGGTGGGTTTTAAAACTTTCGTCACCATGAATCCAACCTCCGATATCTCAAATGGATGTCTAAATTGAGAGATATCTTAGAGAAATGTTGGAACTTTAGAGAGAGAAAATGAAAGCATTCTGCTCCTTCTTCCTGTTATCCTTCTGCTTCTTCTTTGCTTTTTTTAATTATTTTTATTATTTAATAATTGAATAATGGGATTTATTTATATCTATATATATATATATATATATACACACATATAAATATTATTGTTCATCTTAAAACATCCCAAAAAATTTTAAAAATTTATATTCTTGCAAAACTTCAGTTGTAATATCAAATCATGACTTTTCTTGATAAATTTTTAATAAAAAAAATCACAATATAAAATATCTTCATGTATATTAAAAGAAAGAAATTTATAAAAATAAAACAAAAAATTATTTAAAGCCAAATATAATTATTTTAAGCAAAACAAAAATATTTTAATTAAAAATATATTTATTTATAGCAAAACATTATTATTTAAAATTTATGGGATATTACAGTTCCTATCTATAAAGAAAAAAAATTAGTGCAATAAATAAGGTTAAACAATTTTTACGTTAAGATAGCTAAGATACGTATCAACAACATCAACCAACTAGCATGCTCCTGCTACACCAACTGAGGGGGCTAGTCCTACTCAGCAACAAGATCATCAACATCAAACTCCTCATCGGGTCCTTATGCGTCTTGAAGGTCGAACGTGAATAGGACCTCCTTAGAATAAAGAGGATTCGTGGAAGGGATAGCCTTATAATCAAGTGTATCAACGGCCTGATGCTACCCACCCTCACTGACTGCCAAGTGCGGCAGAGAATTATCCAAGCTAGACCCATGCAGTCGGCGTATACTCAATGAACTAAATCTCTTCATCTTCACCACCCCTGTAAAAAAAATATGAGATTAGACTTAATAAACAAGTAACAGTTCTAATTAGTTTACTTTAAAAAAATTAACAAATATAAAACTAAAAAAACTACTAAGACATGCATAAGTTTACTTCTCCATCTAGAAATAACATTTCTAAATTTTGAACGTGTAACATATCACTGTCGTACATAATATCATCATCACTGTCACCCATGTTGTACTCATCACAGGGTTTTAGGTGTATGACCATAGTCCATTTTTTGTCTGTTTCATCTTCTACATAATATACTTGGTGAGTCTCAGAAGTTTAGATGTATGGCTCATCATCCTCACTTTCACTAGTATGAATGAACTGTGAGAAATTAATAAAGGTGACACAAATTCATTAGTTGTAATAACTTTGGAATTATTTGTATTTACATACATACACTTGAATAAATTTACCGCAAACTAACCATGATAATTCAATTCAATAATATCTAATAATTTATTATAATACATGACACCTCATAAATGCATATTATTGTCACTACTACTTGCATAATTTTTTGTCTCAAAAGTTTCAAAAAATTCATTGTTTTGAGTTTTCAACCTTTGGTTTTGCTCTAATGTTTGAAATCTGAATCCATTGACATTGTATGCACTATATCTCCTTACTATATCCAAAGGTCCAAGTGTAAAGAATTTCAAATCAATTGAATGGGGAGTGTTGACATCATATATCACTTGGAACAAGGAAAAATTGATGATATACAGTGTTTGTATGATTGATACATATATTATTGCTAGACATGTACTTACATGGCAAGAGAACCAAGAGACGAACTTCCTATGAACTTTTTTATTTATCTCAGTGGAGGACCATGTTTGAATTCTTCAACTATGTCTCACGAAGTCTCTAAATTCCCTATGACACATTAAGAAAATATAAACTAATAGCTACATTGTTAATTAAGCCTTAATGTAATTAACAAACATAATTTACTCACCGAACAAAAGGGTCAACTTCTTTGCAGTTGGTCAACATAGGACGATGTGTTTGCAATTTTATGTCAGAGAAAGAGTAAAATACTCAAAACCACCAACTAGTTTTCCAACTGGCAGTATCACAGTGTTGGGGTTGGATGGCCCACCCTCAAGTGAATCATCTACATGAGCAGGTAGATTGAAGACTGTATCTACACTATCCAAGTACCTCAAACAAAAAATTAGAACTTCTTAAGCTATGTAAGACTTGGCTATTGACCCTTCTGGCCTTACTTTCTTCCACACGAACGACTTTAAATTTCTAAGTATCTGTATAGAATCCATTGAATCATAAGATATGAAAAAACAGTGTAAAATAACGTATAAAAGGAATATTTATTTACCTTTTTATAGGATACATCAGTCAATATTGGACTAGACCTCATAGTTTGGCTTCCTCGACCAAATGAATAGTCAAGTGAGCCATAACTATAAAGCATGAAGGAGGAAATAGCATTTCCAAATGGCATATCGTAAGAACAACTCTATTCTAGAGTTGATCAAGTTCGGTCATGCTTGATACTTTAATGCATATTTGTTTGAAAAATGAACATAGTTCGATCATAACTGTAAACACTTGATTAGGAAGTGTATTTCTTATGGCTAGAGGTAGAAGTTTCTCCATAAGAACATGTGAATCATAGGTTTTTAATCCTCCAATCTTACGATATCTTAAATCAATGCATTTGAAGATGTTATTTGAATACTCGTCTGGCATAATAATATTCTTCAATGTCTTGAGAAAAATATCTTGCATTTGTTAAGGTGAACAAAGTTAGAAGATATTTAACATTATCATTGGGACATAGATCAGGCCTATGACACCTATAATTTGCTGCAAGTCTCTTCATGCATTTAAATGGTGTTTTGATCATCCAGGATCATTCAATGAAGTGTAAAGCACATTATCACACACATTTTTTCAATATGCATAAGGTCAAAATTGTGGTGTAATAAATGGTTTGCCCAATAAGAAAGTTGAAAAAATATACTCCTCTTACGCTATTGTTGAGTGTCAGCATCAGCCCCATTGACTCCTCAGAGTCTACATTCTCGGCCTTCGACTTCTACACTTTTACTAAATATGACATTAACATCCTTAATTTGTGTTAAGATATCTGAGCTGGTTCACTGTAAGGAGGGATTTCTCATTTCTTCTCTTCCATCAAATCTACTATGTGACAATATAAGTTTATGCCCTAGATTTAGGAAGTAATGGTAGCCCATGAAACACCACTTCCGACTATAAAGAAGTCACAAAGGAGAAGAGTCAAAGTTACAGTGTGGATAAGTTAACTCAGTATAAGTATTCCACCTTGATAAGGTTCCAAGTTCTGAAAATCACTAATGATCCACATCAAAGTTGCACACATATTGAATATTTCATTGCTAATAGAATCAAATGTTTCTACACCGCCAGCTCATAAATCTTTTAGCTCTTCTATTAGTAGTTGCAAATACATATCTATATCATTTCCTAATATCTTTCTACATGGAATTATCATTGAGAGAATGAAGAAACTTTGTTTCATTCACATCCAAGGAGAGAGGTTGTATGGATTGAAACCATCAGTGGACAGTCCCAAATGTATATTTTGAGGATCCAAGGCGAACTGTGGATTCATCATGTCAAATATCTTCCATGCCTCAGAGTTCTTTTGGTGTCTCATCATGCCATCACTATTCCTATCCATGGCATGCCATCTCATGTGTTCAACAATTTTAAAGGACATAAAACAATCTTTACAATTGTGGCTTGAGTGGAAAGTTTCTAAGAATTTTATTTGGCACTTGCTTCTGCTTCTAACCTTTCTTTTTTGGTTTCCATCTAGATGTGTTGCATTTTTTACACGTCTTTATTTTCATCCTCCTCCCAATATAACATATAATTATTTAGACATGCATGAATGTTTGATTAATTGAGCCCTGACTTATTAATAATTTTATTGGCCTAGGTTGGAATTTTTGCATTTAGAAATACATCAACCAACAACTCGAGCATCATCTACATTGCCTTGTCACTTATCCCACACAAACATTTGATATGATACAGATTCACTAAAAAATATAATTTAGAGAACTTCTTGCACTTTTCATATAATTTTTGTTTTCCATCCTTAATTAACTCAAAAAAAAATCTTTTACACAGTCATTTATCATTTTTCTTGACGGTGGAACTAGCATTTCCACAAATTTAACATTTTCATTTTCACGATAAATCCCAAATGCATCACGGACCATGTTCTTCATAGGATCATCCCTACAAATTGGTACCTCTCTTGTGGTATTATATGATGTTCTATATTAGGTTTTTCTATTAGTCTTTTTCTATGCTTAACCCAGAAATCGTACTCTTATGAAAATGACTTAACAATTAAGTGCTGACGAACAACTTCTCTAACTTGCTATTTCTTAAACCTACACTTAGGACATATGCATATTATTCTACCTTCCACACCTGAGTTAGCAAATGCAAAGTCTAAAAATCCATTAAATCTATCCAAATATTCACGGGTGGTCTGAGGTTTAAGAATCCAAGACTTATCTATTTCAGAACGCACTAGAAAATTAAAACATTCGCAGCCTTGTTAGGAACAATTCTAAAATAACAAGGTCAAATTACTTATTCATACACTAAATAAATTATGTTACAACTCTAAAATAATTTTAAAAGTAAATTGATATTAATGTTATTTAGAGTGTGCAATTTTTACTCTTTTAGTAATTATTATATAGCAAACATTTAAAAAAATTTGAATGTATTTTTTGAGTATTTTTTTAATTGCTGCTTATTATAACTCCATACACATAATCACATTACACACTAATTAATTGGCTAAGCCACCTTCGCGTTGAAAATTAACTAATTTTGGGTTAAATTTTTTATTAATTTCTATTCTAATTAAGGTCCACAATTAGTAAAATTTATGTTTTTATTTATATTTTGGAGATAACTAACATACCTTTTTTTCTTTTATACTTTTAATTCTTATATTTTATTTAAAGGAAATTTATAAAATTTAAATTGTAAAATTAAACCAATTATTAACACAACCCAATTATAAATGTTATTTTTATTAATTTCTATTGAAATTTAACAAGTTAAAATTGAAATCTTTCTATTTATTATCCATTTTTCATTTTTTCTTAAATCGTGTAATAAAAGTATTATTTATCAGGGAAGAAGGGAGAATTCTACAATTTTTATAGTTTGTTAATATTAAGTTATAAGAACCCAAACAAGAGAATTTGACAAATTTTATTATTAACCAATAATATACTCACATCCAGACAGTATTGCAGACACCTAAGAATCAATATGTTTTGTTAGGTGTCCAATTCTAATTTCTAATTACATTTTCATTATTTATATTTTGTTATTGGATTTATAGTTTTATTAACTGATAAATTATTTCATTCCTTCTATTTTAGAATTAAATAAAATTTAAAAAATTATCTTATGTTCAAACAAATTCTTTGTAAAATTTCTATTATTTTTTAGCATTCACAATACAAAGAACTAAGCAAATTAATTTACAAACAAGCTTTGAGCTCATCAGGATTCCTCCAGGAAATGTGCCGTTAAATAATTACAGGATAGTCATCAAACAGAGGGCTCACATTCAGCCCTTAATTATAGGAGCATATAAAAACAAATTTAAATACAAAAAGAGCCACAATACAATATCTATTCAGTCTAAAAATAATCATAGGAGTATATAAAAACAAGTTTAAATACAAAAAAAAACCCACAATACATCATATATTCATAATGGAACTGATCATTCAAGCATATATGGACAAGCTAAGAAAAAAACCAAGCTGCCAGCGAGGGAGGATGAACTCACCTGTACGCGTGTAAGGATGACCAAAAATGATGACCGTACTGGCACCAAGAAGAGATGAGGAACTGAGACAGAGGGAGGAGATCATTTGCAAAAAAGAGGAAGACGGAGGAAAATGACACACAAGTGGGAATGGCCAAAAAGGAAGGGGGGAAACAAAGATTTAATAAGCACTTAATGACAATTCTAAGAAAAACCGTCGTTAAGAATTAAATGACTTAATGACAGGTAAAGTCGAAAGGGTTGTTAATTAAATTATTGCAAATTTTGATGTATGATGTTGGTTTAGTTTGTTTTCATGTTTCCTAGGTTTTAGGGTTGTTAATAAAGTCCTATTCTTCAGGGACATGCAGAACGTTGTAGTACGTGTAAAAGTGATTCCTATTATTGCGTTGATTTCTCTGAGTTGTAAGGCTATAAAGCCAACAATTTATTTTTGAATTTAACGTGTGAGATTTTCCATTCAGCAAATCAGTTTTAGTGTGGTATTGTTTTTAAGAACAACAATTGGTATCAGAGCCTTAAATAAGGGCCTGATAAGGAGTGTGAAAATTTTTTTTGAGAGAAACACGAGAGGTTAAGAGGGAGAAACATAGAGGGATTGAGTGTACAAAACTCGGGGTAGAGTTTTTGAGATGTCAACCTCATCAACAGAAAAGTTTGTGCAAGTAGCCATTCCTAGATTTGATGGTCACTATGACCATTGGTCTATGTTAATCGAAAACTTCTTAAGAAGCAAGGAGTATTGGAGTCTGATAGATGAAGGAATTCTAACGCTGGCTCGAGGGGTGATACCAACTGAGGCACAGCGAAAAGCAGTAGATGAAGCAAAGCTCAAAGACTTGAAGGTCAAGAATTTTTTGTTTCAAGCAATCGACAGAGAGATTATGGAGACTATTCTTGACAAAGGAACATCCAAAGCCATCTGGGAATCAATGAAATAGAAGTACCAGGGCTCAACGAAGGTGAGAAGGGTGCAACTGCTAGCTTTAAGAAGGGAGTTTGAGCTACTTAGCATGAAGGAGGGTGAGAAGGTAGATAACTATGTCTCAAGAACCCTAGCTGTGGTAAATAAGATGAAGGTACATGGAGAGCGAATGGAGCAGAATGTGGTAGTTGAAAAATTTTTGAGATCCATGACATCCAAATTTAATTATGTTGTGTGTTCGATAGAAGAGTCAAATGATCTTACAGCCATGAGCATTGATGAGCTTCATGGGAGTCTATTAGTTCATGAACAACGGATGCAAGGGTACCAGGAGGAAGAGCAGGCACTAAAGATCACCCATGAAGACAAGATAGGAAGAGGAAGAGGTAGAGGAATGTTTAGAGGAGGTCAAGGAAGAGGAAGGGGAAGACAACCTTTTAACAAGGCTATGATCGAATTCTTTAAGTGTCACAAGTTAGGACACTATCAATATGAGTGTCCTGACTAAGAGAAAAAGGCTAACTATGCTGAGTTAAATGAAGAATAAGAGCTCTTACTAATGTCCTATGTCGATCAGCATCAAACAAATACGGAAGAAATTTGGTTTCTCGACTCAGGCTGCAGCAATCATATGACAGGGAATAAATAATGGTTCTCAGAGTTGAATGAGGGTTTTCGACAGACAGTAAAAGTTGGCAATAACACCAGAATGACTGTTGTGGGAAAAGGAAGTATTCGGTTGCAAGTAAATGACCTTACTCAGGTAATATCATATGTTTATTATATTCTTGAGCTTAAGAACAATTTGTTGAGCATAGGACAGCTTCAAGAAAAAGGGTTAATCATTTTAATTCAACATGGAACATGCAAAGTATATCATCCTAGGAGAGGATTAATCATGCATACGGATATGAGTGGGAATAGAATGTTTTATCTAACAGCTTCTATGGCACCAAAAGCTTCTGCATGTTTTCAAGCTGAGACAGAAAATGAGTCTCATCTTTGGCACAGTCGATTTGGGCATTTGAACTACAAGGGACTAAGAATGCTCTCATATAAGATGGTTAATGGATTGCCTCCCCTCAAGACTCCGAAGAGACTATGCACAGACTGCCTAATTAGCAAGCAGTACAGGGATTCAATGCCAAAAAGGAGTTTGTGGAGAGCGTCAAACAAGCTTCAACTCGTGCATGCAGATATATGTGGGCCTATCAAACCGATTTCAAACAGTAAAAAGAGGTACATCTTAAACTTTATTGATGATTTTACTCGTAAAAATTGGATTTACTTCCTGCATGAAAAGTCAAAAGCATTTGCTATGTTTAAAACTTTTAAAGTCTGTGTTGAAAAAGAAATTGGTGCGTATATAACATGCTTGAGAACAGATAGAGGTGGTGAGTTCACCTCAAATGAGTTTGGAGAATATTGCAAGACTTAAGGCATAAGCAGACAGTTGACCGTAGCTTATACTCCTCAGCAAAACAGAGTTGCTAAGAGGAAGAACAGGACAATAATGAACATGGCATGGTCTATGTTGGTTGAGAAGAGAGTTCCCAAAATGTGTTGGCCCGAAGCTGCGAGATGGAGTGTATATGTCCTTAATAGATGTCCTACAGCAGCTGTGCAAAACAAAACTCCAGAAGAAGCATAGAGTGGTGTGAAACCAATAGTGGAATACTTTCGAGTCTTTGGATGCGTAGCACATGTCCATATACCAGATCAGAAAAGGAGCAAGCTGGATGACAAGAGCAAGACGTGTGTTTTGTTGGGGGTAAGCGATGAATCAAAGGCGTATAGATTGTTTGATCCAATCTCCAAGAAAATTATTATTAGCAAAGATGTGGTGTTTGAAGAAGGAGAAAGCTGGAACTGGGGCAGAATTGAAGAAGAATGCAAGCTGGACATCTTAGAATGGGGAGATGATGAAGATGGGTGTGACACCGAGGAGGAGGCAGATCAAAATGAAGAAATAAATAATGGTGCAGACCCAAGCAATTCAAGTAATAACTCAGACGAAGCTGTTCACCTCCAAATGAGTCAAATGATAACAATCAGGAGGCTTTAGCTGAAGGGAGGGTAAGAAGAACTACAAGAGAACTAGTTTGGATGGCATATTATGAAACTGGAGAAGGTTTGTTTGATGAAGATGCTTTGAATGTAATGATGATGGTGACCGAGGAAGATCCTTTTACATTTGAGGAAGCTGTCAAAAGTAAGAAATGGAGAGACGCAATGGTGGCAGAAATTGAATCCATAGAGAAGAACAAGATGTGGGAGTTGGCTGATTTGCCAAATGGAGTAAAGCCAATTGGGGTTAAGTGGATTTTCAAGACCAAACTTAACGAGAATGGAGAGATAGACAAGTTCAAAGCAAGGTTAGTGGCGAAAGGTTATGCGCAGTGTTACGGAGTTGATTACACCGAAGTGTTTGCTCTAATAGCAAGACTTGATACTATTCTCTTGATACTAGCTATGGGAGCTCAGTTTAGTTGAGATGTTTTCCAGTTAGACGTGAAAAGTGCATTTCTTCATGGTGAACTCAATGAGGAAGTGTTTATACAGCAGCCTAATGGTTTTGTGAAGAAAGGTCAAGAGGGCAAAGTTTACAAATTGAGAAAGGCACTATATGGCCTCAAGCAAGCGCCGAGAGCATGGTACAACAAAATAGAAGCTTACTTTATCCAAGAAAACTTCGAAAGGTGTTCTTGTGAACATACACTATTTACAAAGACAAAAGAAGGAGTTAAAATTTTAATAGTGAGCCTTTATGTTGATGACTTGATATATACGGGAAATGATAGGAGCATGTGTGATGAGTTTAAAAATTCAATGATGTTGGAATTTGATATGTCCGATTTGGGAAAAATGAGGTACTTTCTCGGGGTTGAGGTTGTGCAGAGTTCAAGTGGAATTTTTATATGTCAAAGAAAATATGCTCGTGAAGTTCTATCCAGGTTTGGCATGAAGAACAATAATGCAGTGAAAAATCCCATTGTTCCAGGCACAAAATTATTGAAAGATGAAGCAGGGGTCAAAGTTGATTCAACCATGTTTAAACAAGTAGTTGGCAGTCTAATGTATTTGAATGTAACTCGATCTGATTTGATGTATGGAGTAAGTCTTATTAGTAGATTCATGTCTTGTCCAACAATGGCTCATTGGCTTGCAGCAAAGCGGATATTGAGGTATGTGAGAGGGACAACGGAGCTAGGCATCTTCTACAAGAAAGGTGGAAAAATAGGTCTTGAGGCATACATTGATAGTGATTTTGCTGGTGACTTGGATGACCGGAGAAGCACCTCTGGTTTTGTGTTCTTGCTTGGTTCTGGAGAAGTTTCATGGTGCTCTAAAAAACAGCCGATAGTGACATTGTCTACCACCGAAGCTGAGTACATAGCAGCTGCATTGTGTGCTTGCCAGTGTGTTTGGCTTAGAAGAATATTAGAAAAGCTTGGTCTTAAGGAGAAGAAAAGCACTGTGATTCAATGTGACAACAATTCTACTATACAATTGTCCAAGAATCCGGTATTTCATGGCAGATGCAAACATATTGACGTAAGGTTTCATTTTCTGAGAGATTTGGTGAAAGATGGAGTAGTTGAGTTAAGCTACTGTAATTCATAGATTCAAGTTGCAGATATAATGATGAAACCTCTCAAACTGGAGCAGTTCCTGAGATTTCGTAGCATGCTGGGAATGATTGAAGTTTCAGAAGTAAACTAAATGCTCCTGCATCTAGTTTAAGGGAGGGTATGTTGGTTTAGTTTGTTTTCATGCCTCCTAGGTTTTAGGGTTGTTAATAAAGTCCTATTCTTCAGGGACATGCAGAACGTTGTAGTACGTGTAAAAGTGGTTCCTATTATTGCGTTGATTTCTCTGAGTTGTAAGGCTATAAAGCCAACAGTTTATTTTTGAATTTAACGTGTGAGATTTTCCATTCAGCAAATCAATTTTAGTGTGGTATTGTTTTTAAGAACAACATATGAACGGTCAAAATTTAATGATGATTTTATATAAATTGTTGTTAATTAACCACGATTTATACAAAACTGTTCTTAAATTTTGTCTTAATGATGGTTTTTAAGTGACTGCACATAAATTAACTGTTGTTAAATTTTGAAAATTTCCATAAACGGTCAACATTAATTTAATGATAATTTTAACTAAACTGCCATTAAATAACAATGGTTTTATTATAACCGTTATTAAGTTTGTGATTTTTACTGCGGTTAAATAATCATTGTTATGTCATGATATAATAATGATTTTGAAAACCATGGTTAAAGTTCTGTCGTAATTCCAGTAGTTTCTTTTAGTGCATGGACATTGCATTTGATCTCTTAGATAGCCCTTAGGAACACAAAAAGGGTCCAATGAAAATAGGAGGCAAGGTTTTGTTTTAACTACAATGGGAATCCATTAGGGACTAGCTCTTCCCATAAACGCATTAGTTCACAAAAGAATTAACTTTTGGTGACATTAGTCTACAAATGAATCCGATCATATAGTTTAATACTATTTATGCATATGGTAACTTTTTAAGTGTATCTGTTCAAAAATTCTTACATACATATAATGTACCACAAAAATTAATATACTTATATATTTTTTTATGATTATTTTTTATATATTACTTTTTGGTAGATCCAACCTAACTAAGAGATATTAATATAGTTACATGTGATTAGTTTGACTTATTAATTATTCATAAACCAAATCTAGCTTGAAATTTCTAGGTCTTAATTGAGGGGTAAAAGGGATTAGTTCCTCTAAAGCGTACACGGCACTTTATATTTTAAAATAATAAAATATATACAAGTTGATAATGATTAACGAGAATATTAATAATTTATATTTTTCAATATTTTTTTAGAAAAAGTCAATTTTTTACATACACTTTATTTTTTAAATTACATAATGCAGTTCAAATAAAAGAGAATAAAGTCTATGCAAAATAGTTGTATTGTACTAATAAGCATCTGAGTTTCTACTACTAATAATAAATAAATAAAAAACTGAATGCATTGTGGTTATAAAGTCATGGAACAAGAAATTTGATGCTTCCTTGTTGAAAGATACACAATTTGGAAAATAATTGTGAACACGTCCATCAAGATAAGCAGTGCTTATTACACTTGAAAAGAATCAATCTTCAATCAAATGCTTACAAGTGAATCAATATTAAATCTAAAAACTAGAAGAAAAATAATAATGATTGGAGAATGAATAGAAAAATACAAGAACAATAATCAACAATGAATTGGAACTAGCATTTGGGAAGATCTGCAGGCGGTGGAGGCAATCTGGTTGAAGGGGTTGGTCCATTCTCAATCTCGAAAGCCATGGCTAGCCCCCATGGCAAGTGCGCATCTATATGGCAGTGAACCAACCATATACCTGAACAAAGATAAATACATTCATGTCAGCACAAAAATAGAAAATTCGATTTAAACTCAATTAATGTCTTTTTTTTTTCGTGCTGTGTTAGAAAAACATATATTTTTCAATTTTTTGGGTAAAGATTATTTTTTCAACTTCAACCCTCGAAGTTTAATTTTTTTTATTTTACTGAAAAATTTCTTCATATTAATTAAATTTTATAGATATTTAACAAATTTATTTAATTAGCCTAATCCAAAGCTTACGTGGTTTTAATGAAGATGTGATTTAAGTAAATTATTGATTTAACCAACGAAACAAATATTTTAAACATCTATTAATAAGGTTATATTGAAGACATTTGATTTGATAAAATAGTTAACAATTCAGTATTATGGTTAGGGTTATTTTTTGTCTTTGACCCAAAAAAACATAATTATATTATTAGTGATTTTAAAGACACATTGCATTTTCTTATTTGGTGTTGATGCATTTAAAATTTATTCCTAAAATATTTAAATAAAAAAGTCAAACTTAAATTGATAAAATTAAAGGGATGTCATTCTCTGACCTGGATTCTTTGCTCTGAATCTGATCACAACCCATCCTCCCGTTGGCACTGCAATTGTGTTACGCATTTGAGGATTGACAAGATTGAACTTACTCCGATCTGTGGTGGAGTTGAAATTTCCAAAACCTTGAGCCACAACGTAGAAATTGAACCCATGAAGGTGCATAGGGTGGTTCTCTATCCCTATAAATGCAGTGTTCTGCCAAACAACCTCAACCGTCGAATTAAACTTCAATTTCTTCACCTTCGTTGACTTGGGTGCAAAAATCCTAGACAAATCAAAGCTTATATTTGGGTTTGTGAAGTCAAACTCCACTGGAGGGTTGTCTGGGAAATCAGTGGTGTAGACTCCACTAACATTGTTGAAAAATGCTTCCAACATAGAGGATCCTTTCCCCCTGGGGAGCACAAACGACTCATTGTTCATGCTTGCAGAGAATTTAAACCCTTGTGGACCAATACACGTGGTATTAGTTGGACATCTATCCAGGTTCAGCCCGAAAGTCACGAACAATTGCTCATCCACACTACGTGGGCAATTGGCCCAATGAGGCCCACCTGCTAGCCCAGTGAGATTGGTGTAGAACCTGTGAGCTGTTGGCGTGTCATTGAAGGCTGGCAGCACCGGCATCAAAGGAGTGGTTGTATTTGGGGAGCCCTCGTATTCGATAATGCCTCTTGTTGTCGTGTTGTCAAACCCTATGATTTGAGTCGTAATGTACGCTGAAGCTGCCATGTAGTAAGAACCCACCGGCTGGTCGGCTTTGAAAAGGACATCGGTGGTCTGGCCGGGGGCAATTACAACGACATCGGTAGGAAAGGGGGTTGTGTATCCAGCATCGACCGAGACAACGGTAAAGTTATGATTGGCCACCTTGAAGAACATTTGAGTAATTAGGTTAGAATTGATTATGCGCAACATGTACGTCTTTCCTTGCTTCACCTTGAGTTTGTATGTCCCTATATTAATATTAAAAACACACTATTAATAATACACAATAATGCAAGTATAAGCATTTCACAACCACCAAATTATACACACATCAAAAATCTTAATAAAAACAAAAATGTTGGAACTTAGAAATTAAGGAATTGAATGAAATAAGACAATAATGTTGAGAAAATGACATACTATCTTGAGAGCAATTATAGAGATCTCCCGGCCAACCATTAATTGTGAAAGCGTCAGAAGGGGGAACAAGGTCACCATTAATTTGAATTCGTTGGAATATATCCTCAAGGTCAGCTTTCCACCACTCACCTACAATTAACAACGAATAAATTTTTTAATATTTTTTAAAAAATTGTATAATAAAAAAGAAAAAAAAGGAAATTAAAAATGAGTATATATGTCCCAAAAAAAAAAAAAGAATGAGTATATATACCTAACAAAATGGGGACTTCCCTGTAAGGTTTAGGGAATGGATAAGGGCGACCTTCTTTAGGGCGAATGATGAGGGCACCATAGACAGTGGCACGAAGAAAGGAAGAGTGAGCATGCCACCAAAGGGTTCCTTCTTGTCCTGAAACTGTGAATCTGTAGGTATAATTTTGTCCTGGACGAATAGGGCATTGGGTGACATATTCAGGACCATCTGCCCATTGACTCATTATATGAAATACCCCATGCCTGCATATATAATCCAATTGCACCAAATAATTCATCAATGACATAATTTATATTAATTATATACAAAAAACAAAGGAATAAAGCAAAGGCAGTGGTTGAAATATCAAATCAATTTTTTTCCATAACACCAACTTTGAAGATTCAAATTTAGAAAAATAAAAAAGCTTTCGTCAATGGAAACTAAAAATGTTCAAACAAAAAGTAGTCAACAAATCTCATCATCAGATAAATGAACGTGCATGATGCCTTTAATGGACCAAGTCAAAAATTTAAACTTTATATATATATATATATATATATATATATATATATATATATATATATATATATATATATATATATATATATATATATATATATATATATATATATATATATATAATGGATAACAGGCATGATTGAAACAACTATTGTATAATAATTGTTTGATATGGTTATTTTCTGTTTGGTACATTAAAAAAACTTAAACCTGGAACTGTTTCATCCTTTACTTAAAATGTAAGGAAGAATACAGGTTTTAAATGCTTCTAGTCGATGTAAAGAGAAGGAATCTGGGTTCGGATAAAAATGAGAAGAGAAAAAATTACCAATGAAGAGTGATGTTGTGGGGTGAAGCATTCAATACATGGATGACAAGAGTATCATTCTCTCGGACGCGAATTCTGGGTCCGGGAAGCTTTCCATTAACTGCAGTTACAACATGTGTACTGCACAAACGAGTGATAGTCATGTTCTTCACCTGCATTTTTAAATATTCAGTAGTAAGACTCATGTATAGCTTAAATCTGTTCAGGTTCGAATATGGAACACCACGACATAATATATTGTACTTTTTAGGTACAATTTAAAGTATTGCGTGGATCTTATATAGCAGTAGAAGCTCAGAAATGAAGAAGGCACTTACGGTGAAATTATGTTCCACAATGGCAGCAGATGCCATGGAAGAAGCAAGCAGTGCAAAAGCCCATGCTATTGAAAACAGAAAAAAAGCTTTCATTTTGAGGAAAATCTTCTGCGGCTCAGACTGTGAAAAGGGGAAGAACTTAGATATTTGATAGAAGTTAGAACTTAGAACAATCCGGGTTTGTGTTTTCTCGAGGCAAGATTATGGATCTATATATATATATGTAGATAGATTGATATAGTCAGCGATATTTGGAGCTTCTATGATTGCGTGTTTACTTAGTTATTAATTAATGAACTAAAAAAGAAAAATCCACTGGGGACTTTTTATAATGCATTTGAATTGGCATAGGCCAGAAATTTTCTGTCTGAATGCTGAAGTTTGGCCACCAAAACAAGAGGAAAATAACAAGTCAAAAGCATTATTCAATTAAAAAAGAAAGAAAGAACATTCTAAGGTGGTGCTTGTGATATATATGGTCTTTATTTATTAATTAGTTATGTTTCGCCGTAGTATCGCTTTCAAACTGAAAATCTCTTTTTCCCATTCAAGAGTTGTTAAACATAGGCTTGTAGTTGTTAAAGACCTCGTATTAGAACTAAATATTACAGGATCTGAGTAAACAACACAACAAAACTTGATCTAGTTAGGGTTTTAAGTTTAACAATGTTACATCAATTCAAACCCGTTTACACACAATACGTACATAGGAACAGCTAGCAAGGAAAGAACAGGTAAAACAAAGAAGTATTAACCACATCATTTGGCCAAATGGCCATTGGCCAGACATACCTGCAGTTGATTCTTGGACTAATTGCTTTGTATTTTTCTGTTTTTTTATATAAAAAAAGAAGGTAAAATAAAGAAAAGGTTGGACATACATACATACTGATTCTCTTTCTTTATTCAAAATTACGGTCAGGGGTATTCGCCCGGCTTAAATTTATTTGCTGCGTAATATCGAACTCAAATTGTTAAGAAAAAAATATTATCTTTTTTTATCAATTGAGTAAACTCTTTTGAGTATGTACTTACTTAAACTGTTACCCAATCATTTACGTACCTATATATATAATATAAATACAATTAGACAAAATGTTTCTATCAAGTATGTATATCATATATATATAAAAATATGTCAACTATTTCATTGCAAGGTGTTGTCCTATTTTTTTATATAAAAAATTTGGAATGAAATATCAATATGCAAATTAAAGATTATTAAAATTTTAATTAACGAAAAATTCATATATTCTATAATAAAGTTTTAGACGGTGGTGTAAGAGTTTTAAATTTTCCACAAGTATCAATTGATCCCTCCTTTATATATATATAATGGGTAAGCCTTATTTTTTTTCCTTATTTTATTCATTCTTTTTAATTTATAGTTCCCCAAAATTGCTTGTATTCCGTGCAATCTATTATATTTTGGAAGGACAAAAAAAAAACCAAGATTTGAAAGAGAAAGCTACACGTATATTACTTAGAAAATTCTTGCAGAACCTTTTAGAGTAACGTACACATTTTTGTTTTGGCATAGAACTCAATTATATATAGTTAGCTAGCTTAATCTGATCTAGCAATCATGGTAATTACCCATCAATTGGAATAATAAATTTATTAATTAATAACAGAATCCTTAGACGTGTAGTTTAATCTTCAATTAAAGAAGTTAATTATGGATAGTACTTAGCTGTTAGCCACACGAGAAGAGCTCTCCACCAATCAAATAACTGTTTATGAGACTTCAAAGGACATGTTTCCTTCAAAGGAAGATGCCTTCCAGAACCAGAAACACTTCGCGTCTTAGGACTTTTTCCAGTCGTTTTTAGTTGGTGTGTAGTTGTTGACGTTAATTTTTTTAAAAATTAATCTGAATATTTATCTTGAATTTTCAAGGTCTTCCAGATCGCCTTTAAACCAAAGAGAAAGTAAGGTCTGCATACTACAACAATTAGTTTGCATGAAACTTTCACAAAATTTTTTATATACAAAATGATCATATTTTACATTATATTTACGTCACAACAAAAAATATCCATAAATATTAATCAAATTCACGTATTTTAAAATGTTAATATGTATGCCACCAAAATAGTTCTTATAAAATATATAATGAATTATATCAATTCAATTTGTTGAATTATAATTGACTACTAATTATAATAAATCCATGCCAAATCTAAATGCACATGTCATAGAAAAAAGTCAACTCCCATATAAAATTAAATTTCAAATCCAACTTTTACTTTACAGTTGGAAAATTTCCAAATTTATTTTTTGGTTGACCATTTCCAATTTTTTTTTTTTGTAAAGAAAAAGAAAAGATAAAAATATCTATTTTTGACTTTAACTCCTTTACTGTTTTCAACTTTTCATATAATTTTTCCCCAGTCATAAATTAGTCCTCTAGATGAGCTACATGCATACGTTATGGACTAATAAAGGCTTGGAATCCAAGGTATGCTGGTCCTTATAATTCATACTTGGACGGTTTCTTGGCGTTGAAAATTAAACAAACTATTCAATCCCTCGAAGGTTGTTTGTTTCTCTTGCTAACTTTGTTATTAAGTAAACTAAAACTTTAATTGCTTCCTGAATTTTTACATCTATATATTTAAACTTTTTTCTTCAAATTTTCTTGCACAATTTAGTCTGTGAAAATATCAAACTCATTACACATATTAGTCCTTTTGTTAAGTGTGTAGACACTAATGTACAATAAGTTTAATATGTTGAGAGATTAAGGAATAACTAATGTGCATTGTATTTGATAATTTCCAGACTAACTCATAGATAGATTTGATCATGGGTTAAGCTTGACTCTATTCATATCAAACTTTTTGAAGAAAAAAATAGACCTAACCCGAAGTTTGGCATGATTTACTTTGTTATATTTGGGTGTGTGCTTGTCTTATGATTTACTTTGTTATATTATTACAATAGGATCTTGTTAATTTGCTGGCACCTCAATTAATCCACCTCTCTTATTAGATTGAAGACACGCTATCCATGTCAAGACTAGAGAATTCAAAAAATTTTCTGGCAGTCTATTTTTTTAAAAAAAATATCATAACTAAGATTTGAATATGTTACAGTGCATTCAATGATGTTTCATACGTGTTGATTATCTCCACCATTCGACCAATTCATTGGAGATGTTTTACTTGCCAACTAATTAAGGGACTTTCTTCGGTTCTACAAGTACACACGCAATAGTAAGCTTCTGAAGGCACAGCAACATAATACAAAACCCTATCTTATATCCTTAATTATTAAATAATTAATTAATTAAAAGAGAAAATCCAATATATTATTGATTGTCACGCTGTCTCTTATATGATGAAACACTTTGCATGTTACCGACACACTAGCAAACTCGTTTTAATAATAATAAAATGTGATCATTTTTATATATGGAAATGTTGGACTTGAAGAAATAGAATCCTGTGATAACGAATTTGGTTGAGCTAATTAAAGTTTATTGAATTATAATAGTTGATTAAGAAAAATCTATTCAACGAATGGTGGTACTGTGAAAAATCCTTACACGCCAATTTTGACTTTTCATAATTAAATAGAGTGGGTGGGGTAAGTTGCATATATTGTGGTCGTAATCTTCCACTTTTAGCTTCTTCTTTTTTCTCTCTCTCTCTCTCTTAATCACTTGTTCAACAAGTAATGTAAGCGCTATTATTTTTCTTACATATAGGTCAAACGATGCTTCCATGCATCATATGGAAAACTTTAATACACCACAAAATGCTACAAATAAATGGTACCCCATAAACTTTTTCATACACGGAAACTTCTGGGTTGAAGTTTTTGTTTTTCTGATTGTTCCATACAGGACGACTAAAATCAAAGGAGGGGATGATCCAGTAGGAAAACGATAAAGGGATATGGATAAATACAAGATATCAAGCTCACTTTAATCCACAGTTCAATTTAAGGGAAATTTCTTTTTTTGGCACATTAAGGATTCTAACTCATCAGATATAAATGAATACAAATTTAGAAAGTATTTTCTCCAAAACAGTATCAAACACAATATTCAATCATGTTTTCCATTTTCAGTGAAAATGAAAAGAAGAAACAAGAAAATAAAAGAGGCTCTCATTTTCTTAATTTTGATTGTTTGAAATACACTTTAAAGAGAATTAATTTTTTTAATATAAAAAATAGGAGCATGTTTGGTTTACTTGTTTTCTATTTTTACTTTCATTGAAAATAGAAAATATAACTGAAAATGTGCTTAATAGAGTTTATGAAAAAAAAAATTTCTAAAAAATTTCCTAAAACAGGTTGAAAACAGAAAAAATCTAAAGATGTTTTCAATGTTTTTAAAAAATAAAAATAGTCTTTTTGTAATTTTAAAAGAAAATTGTATATCATAACTATTAAAAAAATAAAAAATATATCATAATTATAAAATATCAAACTCAAAAATGAAGTATATTTATAATAATCTATGTCAATTAAGTTTAAAGATAAATATGAATAAATTTTTAATTTGATAAAACAAATGTGTTTTCAAAATGATGAAAACTTGCAAATAAAAATATATTTTAAAATATAAAATTAGAGAATAAAAACTGAAAATATTTTAATAAACTAAAGGCACCTTAAATTTGACAATGATCTTTTATTAAATCTCATCAAAATTGATGAGATTTCGTACTATTAATAATTTATTTTGTAGCAGTTTCTTATCTTATTATTTTTTGGTACAATATTAAAAGCATTTATAAAATTAAAAATTTAATCTAACTATAGTAATTACTTAAAATATATTTAAAAAATTAAAATAACTTCAAATGCAAAAATTAATTAAATAAAAATATTTAATATAGTTATTGATAAATTTGGTTGCATTCTTATTTTGTATTATGACCACCAAAAGTACTTTACAGATTTCTGAGCTCAACATTGCATTGCATACACTTGTTACCTTTTTTAATTTTCTTTTTGGTATACATAAAGCAGAGATTTAAATTTATAATCTTTTACTGAATCACAGCGGTTATTACTAAATCACCCTTAGTGACTTTTCACATTTTTTTAAATAACATAAACTAGTCTCCTGATATATTATTCATTTAAAAAATAGAAATACATAATTTTATAATAATTCTTTTACATATATCTAATAGTTTTGAATACTAAAAATAAAAGTAGTGACAAGTTATAAATTATTAATAACTTCCTATTATTTTTTCTAATTAAAATTATGAAAATTTGCAGAAAATTAAAGAGGGTTAAAGGTAAGTAATTACTCGCTACAAGGTACTAATTGAAATTATGAAACTGTAAAGAGGGACAGTATTATTATAATTGTACAAAGTAAAGAACTCACCTTGAATCCAAATTAATAAACTGCAAATCAATATTGACACTGAATAGGATATATACAAGTACAGATCTTTTTAATGACTTGCCAACAACTAAATCAGAAATTAAATTTGGCGTTAATAAACAATATTATCATCATTAGTTTATTTTTATCTATAAATATTTAAATAAATAAATAAAAGTTTAAATAATTAATGGGTGCCCTTGGGTGCCTAGCATTTCGGCAGGTCAGCCGGTGTCCATATAACCTCGAAAGCCGTGTCTACTCCCGCGGCAGATGACCATCCACATGGCAAAAAATTATAATTATATACAAAAGAGATCTACATAATTATAATTTTCTCTGTTAACTAAGATTTTAAGATTAATTTTTTACGAGAATTAAATATTAATATCCTTTTTAAGTTTTAAATGGTAATTTAAACTGAAATTGATAAAGATTATATTTTATAAAAATAATTGATAAATTTACTAAAAAATTAAAAATTAATTGAAAGTTAAAAAATTAATTTTTAATTGAAAATTATTAATTAAAAGTTAAAAAATTTTAAGTTAATTTATTGAATTATAAGTATTTGATAAAATTAAATATTAAATTAACTGATAAATATAAAATGACATAAAATGATATATTTATATAAAATTTATTATTTTTTGTTAGTAATTATATTTTATTATATAATCTAAAAAATAAAAAATAAATATATAATCTAAAATTCTAAAATAAATTAACAATATTATTCTGAATGTCTTTCATTTCAGTAGATATTTTTAAATTTTTATTTCTTGTATCACTATCAATAATATTTGAAAATTCATCATAGAGTATGTAATTTAGATGTTGTTCGAGTATAGTAAAAATAATGTCATCTTGTAAATAGGATAATATTAGAATTTAAATAAAATAATAAAGATAAAAAAATAAAATTATAAAATTTATCAACTAAAAGCTATGAGTTACTTAGAGTAGCGTATGATAAAAAGTTATAAGTTACTCAAATAAATTTGTTTATCAAACACTTCTAATTTAACCAGATAAATTTATAAACTAATCAAATAAATTATAAGTTAACTTATTTAATTTGTTAAATATATTTAAAATTAGAAGTTTAGATTTCAAAACTGTGCATAAGCAGGCTTTCATATAATTAAAAGAATGACAAAAAAAATGGAAGGAATAATTAACATTTATAATATATTCTTAACTACATGAAATATGTCTAATTAACATGTCATTAATTTTTAAATTCATATTTCATTAAATCTGTGAAATTTTTTGAAATTTTTGATTTGTTTATAAGTATTGTTATTTAATAAATTTATTATAATATATTAATTTTACGCATGTATATTAGACCCACAAATTTCAAATTTTACACCTATACATGCATATATTATTTTAGTTGTCTTAATCACATCAAAATCATCAAATCCCCACAAACTAAAAAAAATAGAGATGGAGAATTTCACATTCTTCAATGATTAGTCGTTTATTTTCCCACTTCTAATTATCTTAAATTAAAAACTTCTTAGAAAAGACGTGAATTATATATTCTTTTGGTCGAAGTCCATAATCAAATATAAATAACGGTTTGGAGATACAAGAAAGAGAGATAACTTGTGAGGAGCTCTTTTAACCAATTAATCAAATGTGTTATGATTATCTTTTCTCATCCAAAGTAAGGTTCCATGGAAACTCACAGGAAAAAAATCTTGACTTTGCCTTCAATATGTTTAGTACTGTAGATTACAATATTTTAAATCCTTTTGCATGTGGGTCGCTCTCGCTTGCCTCTAAGGGTGGCAATGGCAAGGTGGCAACGAGGGGAGTAGAAGCGGGAGTATGTCATCCATGTTCTTCGTTAATGTCGCCGACTGTCTCTCTGTCCTTGCTCAATCTAAGACTCGCAGGAATCTTTATACGAATAAATTACAATTTTCTAATTTGATAAAAATTACTCTAATATTTTCTTTAATTTCAAATTAAGACAAAAATATCTTTTGAAATTTATTAAATAGACACTTTCACTCTCTCAAGTTTTTGGAAAAAATTACATTAACCTTCCTTATTTTAAAATTTTCGTAAGTGTTAATATGATTTTTTGATGATTTATATTTCATTTAGTTAGACTATTTATGAGTTTTTAATAAAAAAAAATACATAAAATATAAGTTTAATTTTTTTTGTATAAATTAAAATTATAAAAGATATGAATATAAGTTTCAAAAGTTTTAGAAAAGGTGAATATAATTTTTTTTATATTTATAAAAATTTATAATAATAATGTAAAAAAATTAAAAAAATTAAAGTTAAATACATCCCTCAAAATAAATATTTATAATGACATAATTAATTGAATAAATGAATGATATTTTAGTACATTTAATATAATGAGATCTCTACTGGGCAACGAATACAGTCCTCCCCATTATATTCTAGACAGAAAAAAAAAATTACTCTCACTTTTTTTTTCTACGTAGACTATCATAAATTGTCTGCTATCATGTCAAAAATTCTATTTAATAAAATTAATTTATAAATTATACGATAATGTATAATTTATAAATTTTTGATTAATTTAAATTATTTAAATAAATTTATTTATCAAATATTTTTTATTTAATCAAATAAATTTATAAATTAGTTAAATAAATTATAAATTAATTTATTTATCTTATTAAATATATTTAAATTATTTTTTTAACATTCAACATTTTATTATTACGGCTATATTCTTAATTATAGTGAACAATTACTATTTTGAACAATGTATACGGAATTGTAGCAAAATGTTGTTTTTTTATTCCTTTGAACATGCAGGTTTTCAATTTCCTTGATTATATGAATAACTATAGGGAGTGATTCGAGGAATCGATAAATTATTATATAAAAGGCGAACGCAATAACCACGATAAGATTATATTAATAATTTTTGTTGGGAAAAATAATATTAATAATATATTTTTCTGTCAATAACATTCATTTTTATTAAAAATAAAATTAAAAAAATTGTCATGCGCGGCTCGCGGATCCGTTGCCCATAATAATCCATTTGACTTTTCCTTTAAACTCATTTCCCTTCTGATTTAGTTGTCACTTGTCAGTATATTAAGAAAATTAGCGTGTGCCAGCATGTCGTCCAAATTTCTCGGCCAACATGGCTGCTTTTTTTTTTTTTTTGAAGGACAGATAAGGCTGCTTTTTCTAGTGCACCAAATGGAGACCACGTATGCCAAACAAACATACAAAAAGAGATTTGGGTCGGCACGACATTTCATTGCCAACCTTGAGTCTTACGCTCCTTTAAAGATAGAGCATTTTTCCATAGACAATCTATTGGCACGATACATATTTTTATAATAATATAATATTATTTATTTTTTTAAAAAAAATTTATAATTTTTTTTAAAAAAATTATATATTAATAAACATTATATCTTTATTTATATACTTATATATTTTTTAATATTTAATTAATGTGAGACTTTATTTATATTTTTAACAAACTTCTTTCAATTTTAATTATTTGATGTAGATTCAATTAATATATATGTAAGAGACTAAATTTGTTAAAGTTACTACTAATAAGTCTGGAAATACCTATTAATTAATATTTTTTAAAAATTAAACCGATTATTGAATTAATAAAAATAAAAATTCACAATTCATTAATTTAATTATGATCAAACTACAATAAAACTTATAATATGTGAGTATATATATATTAAATAGAAAATGTTAATATTAAGCACGATGAAGTAATTTATTTACATATAAATAAATTCAAATGATATAATATTTATGAAATTAATAAATTTAATAAAGAAATTAATATATTATTTATTAATTTTATTTAATAAATCAATAATTGGTTGGAGTTGACAGATACCAAAATATGAAATCGCGATAAGGACAATTGTAAAAGGTACACTTTTGAATTATAATTATAATGATAATGGTTTATCTTTTGTTTCTTTCTCATTAATAGATTGATAATATATAAATTTTTTTTAATCATTTATGCCCCTTAACTTGGGGTCTTGCCTCCGCCATTCGGGAATGTGACAGCGAATTAAATGCTTTCAACAACTCCTACCGGAATCTAGAATGAAATGAAAAGAGAAAATTGCCTTGATAGAATGTGCAAAATAGTTGAGATATGTTAATGTTATCATAAATTCTGGAAGCACCTGATTTGGCTAGGAGAAGCGTCTAAGGATGTGTAATAGGATCCAAGCAGGTCTTTGATAGAAAGAATTTTTTTAAAGTTTTAAAAATTTAAATTTAAAAAATTTAAATTTTTATCTTTAATTTTTAAATTTTTAAATAGAATTTTTAAAAAATATAAATTATCAAAAATAATTTTTTTTAAAAATTTCTATCAAAATTTTTTTACTGTAAAATAACAAGGATAATTTAAATTTTTTATACCATAATTTTTTTTAAATATAAAAAAATAATAATATCTTCTATTTTATTATTATTTTTATTCACCTATCTTTTTTGTACTTTTTTTTTCATACTTTTTATTTATTTATTTTATTATTTCTATATTCACTTTCTCTCTTTTACTTTAATATAAGTTAAAATATTTTTTAAAATATATTATAATTTCTAAAATTTTATTATTATAACCAAATATAATAATAAAATATTTTTAAATAAATATTTAAAATCAACCAAATATATTTTATATATTTTTAATAAATATATTTCTCAAAAAATATAATTTTTATAAATAAAAAAATTTGCGTAACAAAGGCCTCTTAACAGTCATATTCTATACCAAAAATTTATTAAAATTATTAAATCAACTTGAGTCTATGAAAATAGCAAAGAAGTTCAAAAATTAGTTTGTTTAACCTATCTACAGTGGAAAAATTTCGTCACAATTAATAAATAGTTGAATTTTTTAAATATATTGTGTTAAGTTTAATTTAAACTGTGTGTATAAAAAATAATTTGTTAATATATATGTACTCACTTCAATGATTTTAAAGTTTTTTAAAAAATTAATTTCTAACTATCAATAAAAAAAAATACCTACTTGATTTCTGTGCTAAAAAAGAATTTATTTACCGTGCAAACTTATATTTTAATATTTTAAATCTGTTTAAGTATAAGCTTTTTTTTCTAAATTATTTAACCCTCTATATAAAATAAGTCTATATTTTTTTAAATATCATATTATATATAAATAAAAATTTATATAATATGTATAAAATATGGTATTATTTTACCGTTAGAAATCATTCTCCCATGTCTTGAGTTCTTAAAGCAATAATAAAAATAATTTTTTAACTTCAATTTTAATACTATTGTCCGTAAAGCTTATCTTTTTTTTTTTAATTTAGATCCTGCATTAATATCATAATTAACACTTAAAAGAGTCTATTATTTTTTTTAGAAGTCATTTTTGAAATGAAAACTAAACGTTACGGGTGACATAAATTTAAAAGAGAATAAAAGAAATATCTTCTCACAAAATGTAATAAATACCTTAATTAATACACACAAACTCTTTTTTTTTTAATATTTTTCAAAATTTCAAAATAAAAAAGAATATAATAAACTTGCAAATCCACCAACTCGGGCTTAAGCCGACTCAGTATGAACAATTAAATGCCAACAACAATTACCGAACTCGGATCCTCTGCTGTACACATCACCGTACTGTGTCTAAAACTCAACAAAACGAGGCCTTTTAATTTTTTTTGTTTTTTTGTTCTTAAAGCTGCGTTTTGCTGTGTTTTGGACACAGCACGCAATGCTTTGCCCAAAACACATCAGAGTATCCGCGCGCAACGATTAACTGGAGCTAGCACTTGGGCAGATCTGCAGGTGGTGGAGGCAATCTGGTCGAAGGGGTTGGTCCATTCTCAATCTCGAAAGCCATGGCTAACCCCCAAGGCATGTGATTATCTACATGGCAGTGAACAAACCATATACCTGAACAAAGATAAATACATTCATGTCAGCACCAAAAATTAAATTTAAACTCAATTAATGTTTTTTTTTTCGACTTTTAATCTTAAACTATGTTTGATAAAATAATTTATAAATTAATTGAAAAATTATAAATTATATGCTACTTAAAGTAACGTATAATTTATAAATTTTTAATTAATTTAAATCACTTAAATAAATTTATTTATTAAATATTTTTAATTTAATCAAATAAATTTATAAACTAATTAAATAGACTATAAGTTAATTTATTTAAATTGCGAAACACACTTTTAAAAAAAAATATATTTTTTAAATTTTACAATAAAAAAATTGTTTCAATTTCATCATTCAAAATTTTATTTTATTTTTATTTTAGTTCTTTAAAGACTATTTATTATTAAAAATGATTTTATATTAATTAATTTTTTTAATATATTTTTTTAAAATTTAATTATCTACAATAATTTAGAACTTACCTGGATGTAGTTTAACTAAATTTTTAGTTTGATTAGTGAAATAAATTTTATATATATATATATATATATATATATATATATATATATATATATATATTAATGGAATTAAATTGAAAATAATTTTTAAGATGAAATAATCTTTAAAGAACTAAATTAAAAAATAAAATTTAGATAGAATAAATTAAAAAAGAAAAATAAAATTTGAATTAATAAAAAGAGACGTGATTCTCTGACCTGGATTGTTTGCTCTAAATCTGAGCACAGCCCATCCTCCCGTTGGCACTGCAATTGTGTTACGCATTTGAGGATTGACAAGATTGAACTTACTCCGATCTGTGGTGGAATTGAAATTTCCAAAACCTTGAGCCACGACGTAGAAATTGAACCCATGAAGGTGCATAGGGTGGTTCTCTATCCCTATAAATGCTGTGTTCTGCCAAACGATCTCAACCGTCGAATTAAACTTTAATTTCTTCACCTTCGTTGATTTGGGTGCAAATATCTTAGACAAATCCATGGTTATGTTTGGGTTTGTGAAGTCAAACTCCACTGGAGGATTGTCTGGGAAATCAGTGGTGTAGACCCCACTAACATTGTTAAAAAATGCTTCTAACATAGAGGATCCTCTTCCACTAGGGATCACAAAGGACTCATTGTTCATGCTTGCAGAGTATTTAAACCCTTGTGGACCAACACACGTAGTATTGGTTGGACATCGATCCAGGTTCAGCCCAAAGGTCATAAACAACTGTTCATCCACATTAAGTGGGGTATTGATCCAATGAGGCCCACCTATGAGCCCAGTGAGATTGGTGTAGAACCTGTGGGCTGTTGGTGTGTCATTGAAGGCTGGCATCACCGGCATCAAAGGAGCGGTTGTATTTTGAGAGCCCTCGTACTCGACAATTCCTCTTGTTGTTGTGTTGTCAAACCCTATAATTTGAGTGGTAATGTATGCCGAAGCAGCCATGTAATAAGAACCCACCGGCTGGTCGGCTTTGAAGAGGACATCGGTGGTTTGGCCGGGAGCAATGACGACGACATCGGTAGGAAACTGAGTTGTGTATACGGCATCAACGGAGACAACAGTAAAATTGTGATTGGTCACCTTGAAGAACATTTGGGAAATGAGATTAGTGTTGACTATGCGGAGCAAGTAGGTCTTCCCTTGTCTCACCGTGAGTTTGTATGTCACTATATTAATATTAAAAACACACAATAATGAAAGTATAAGCATGTCACAACCGCCACATTGTATACGCATAAACAATCTTAATAAAAACAAAATATGTTGGAACTTAGGAATAAAGGAATAAAATATGACAATAATATGTTGAGAGGATGGCATACAATCTTGAGAGCAATTATAGAGATCGCCTGGCCAACCATTAATTGTAAAAGCATCAGATGGAGGAAACAAGTCGCCCGTAACTAGAATTCGATTTGCTATATCCTCAACGTCTGCTTTCCACCACTCACCTGCAAGGACAAATTTATCAAATAATACTAAATGATTGAAAAGTTAAATTATTTATAAATATTTTTAAAAAAATTGAAAAACGAAAGAGAGAAAGGAAAATAAAGAATGAGTATATATACCTAACAAAATGGGGACTTCCCTGTAAGGTTTAGGGAATGGATAAGGGCGACCTTTTTGAGGGAGAATGATAAGGGCACCATGGACGGTGGCACGAAGAAAGGAAGAGTGAGCATGCCACCAAAGGGTTCCTTCTTGTCCTGAAACTGTGAATCTGTAGGTATAATTTTGTCCTGGACGAATAGGGCATTGGGTGACATATTCAGGACCATCTGCCCATTGACTCATTATATGAAATACCCCATGCCTGCATATATAATCCAATTGCACCAAATTTTAATCAATGACCATTTATATTAATCATATACAGAAATCACAGGAATAAAGCAAAGCCAGTGGTTGAAATATCAAATCAAAAAATATTTTTTCCCATAATACCAACCTTGTAGATTCACTTGCAAAGTAAAAAACAAAGCCTTCGTGGATCAAAGCTAAAAATGTTCAATAAAAAAGTATTCTAAATTGCGCGACGAATCTCATATTCTAACAAATGAACATGCATGAATTGTTTTAATGGAAACAGTCAAAAATTTAAACTTAAATATACATATAAAATTAATGGATAACGTGCATGATAGAAGCAACTACAGTATGATAATTGTTTGATATGGTTATTTTATGTTTGGTACATTAAAAAACTTAAAAAATGTACTGCTTCGATCCTTCATTTCAAATGTAAGGAAAAATGTATTCTTAAAATATTAATTGCATCTAGCTAGTTGATATAGAAGAAAGAGCCTTTAAAATTATTCAGGGAAGAAATATTGGTACCAGTAAAACCTGAGAGCACTATCAAAATAAAAGGGGGAAGAGGGGAAAAAAATTTACCAGTGAATAGTAATATTGTGGGGTGAAGCGTTGGATACATGGATGAGAAGAGTATCATTCTCTCGGACACGGATTCTGGGTCCGGGAAGCTCTCTATTAATCGCAGTTATAACTTGTGTATTGCACAAACGAGTAATAGTCATGTTCTGCACCTGCAAACTCATCAAGAGTTCAGTAGTAAGAGTCATGTAAGGCTTAGATCTGTTTAAATACAGATACGAGACATAACAAGATACGAATACCACCACAACATAATATAATATGCAGCCTGTTATGAAGTACAAAATCTTCACAAAATGAATTATGTATATGTCTAACACATATCAAATACCCGTATTAAATACAACATGACTCTTTAAATTGTATATAGATATTCATTTTAAATTTTTTCGTGTCACGATGTCAGTGTCAGTATTGTGTTATATGATAGTATGTTTAATTACAATTTAAAGTACTAAATGATATTTGATACAACCATTAGATATGATATAACTTCATTTTTGATGTAGTGTTTCATTAATAGATCTTGGTAGTAGAAGCTCAGAAATAAAGAAAACACTTACGGTGAAATTGTGTTCCACTACGGCAGCTGATGCCAGGGAAGAAGCTAGCAGAGCAAAAGCCCATGCTATTGAAAGCACAACAAAAGCCTTCATTTTGAGGAAAATCTTCTCTGGCGGAGACTCTGGAAAGGGGAAGAAGTTGGAGATTTGATAGAAGTTATAACAATCTGTGCTTGTGTTTTCTCCAGGCAAGATATTGGATCCATATGTATATATAGTCAGGGATATTTGGAGCTTTCAGGATTGCGTGTTTACATAGTTATTAATTTATGCAATAAAAAAAATAATCCCAGGGTGTTTCTGAATTAATAAAAAAAATTTGTTGTCTGAAAGCTGAGTACGTATGGCCAGTCAAAAGCATTATTTTAATTTTAAAAAATAATGTTTATTAATTAACTACGTTTCGCCGTAGCGTGGCTTTCAAACTGAGAATCTTTTTTTACCCTTTCAAGAGTGGTTAAACTTATGTTTGGAGTTGTTGAAGACCTTTTATTTTACAACTAAATATTACAGCAAGACTCTTTAAAATTCTTAAAGAATTTTGTAAGTTAAATTTTGAGCAAGAAATACACAATTAAATAAAATTGATATTTAATAAATAAGTAAAATTTACTAATTCCAATATAGATTCTATAAATTATATTTTTTAAATTTATTCTATAAAGTTTTTAAAAAATTTTAAAATATCCCAATAAGAGAAACTATGGAAACTGTACACCAATCCTTGATCTAGCCAGGGTTTTAAGTTTAACAATGTTACATCAATTCAAACCCATTCACATACACTATGTTCGTAGCAACACTACAAAAAAAAAAATTTAATGATAGTTTTCAAGTAGCTTTAACAACTATTTAAATTGTCATTAAATTGTTTAATAACTGTTACACAAATCGTCACAGAATTTACAGTTGCATGTTTTAACGATTGTTTTAGGAAACTATCATTGTGCCATGGCTTAACAATAATTAGTAAACTATCGTTAAATCAATTCAAACTGTTATTTTTAATTTTTAATTTTAATTTGTTTAGTATTCTGTATAAGAAAAAATTTCCAAATTTTCTCTTCCTCTTCTCTTTAATCTCTTCTCTCTTCTTTTTATATAAAAAATCTTCTTGCAATAAGGTTTCCTTTGCTAAAATTCTAGACTCACTTAAATGAGAAAATTTAAAGTTTCATTGTTATTGCAAACATAAGAAGAACATTAATATGAACAAAAATTACAAGAAAAAATGAACAAAAACAAGTGCAAAAATATAATAAAGCTGTCAAAAAAGAATTCACCAATTCAGGGATAAGTAGAAGTGAAGCACTTTGGTGAAGAAGATAGAGGGCTCAAGGAGAAAATAGAGGGAGAAGAAGTGGAGAGAAAAGAAAGAGGGGGGTTCGAATAAAGGAATTAGGAAATAATGACATTTAGCGACGATTTGTAGAACAACTCTTGCTAAGTAAATACAGTTAAAAAACGATCATTGTTTTATATTTTGGTTACGGTTTTAATAACTATTGTTAAAATTCTATCTGTAAACCACTATTTTTTTTATAATGCACCTAGGCAAGAAAAAAATAGCTAAAACAAATAAACACTACAAAAATGTGTGATTTACGTGCCATTATTTAGTTGTATTTATGAAAACAGATGCTAATTAACGTCATTAGCGACAGTTTTCTATCCTTAAAAGTGGTTTTAATGATCTCTTTCCAAGTTTCTACCTCTTCATTTTCTTTGCTTCCTATCTCTCTTTTCCTTCGCCGTCTTCTCCATCAACTTGCAAAGAATGACATGACCATCTTTGATTGTCTGATAGTAATGTCTCATAAACATATTTATACATTTTTTTAACCACAATTAGGGATATTAGCTCAGGTTAAATTTTGTTTCTAAACGATATCAAATTGATCAAGTTGTTAAAGAAAAATGTTATATCCCCTCTTAGCAATTAAGCGAATTCTTTTGAGTAGGTCCATACTTATACATATATGCATTAACATACATATATATAAACACAATTTGATAAAATGTTACTATCAAGTATATATATCATATGCATATAAGAAATTGTCAATTACTTTATTACAAATTGTTGCCTAATTTCCTATTGAAAAAAATTAGGAACGAAATATCAATAATTTGAATTAACAAAAAATTCATATATTCGATAACAAAATATTAGATGGTGTTGTAAAAGTTTTAAATTTTCGAAATATAATTTAATTATGATTGAGACTCGAACTCATCATCATTAGTCTTAAAAAAATTTTTATCGCCACTGACCCAATTAGTTTATTAGTGTAATGTAAATTTTTTTGTTTTGGAATAGACTTCTATTATAGATACTAAGCTTGATCCGATCAAGGAATAATAAATTAGGTAATTAACAAAACAGAATCCTTGTAATCTTTGATTAAAGAAGTTAATTAATTATGGTAGTACTTAGTTGTTAGGCACTCGGGAGGAGCTCTCCACCAATCAAATATATATATTATATAAGACTTCAAATGACATGTTTCTTTCAAAGGAATATGCCTTCACAAGTCTTAGTCGTTTTGTGTCGGGGGTACAGCTGTTGACATTACTTTTTCATTTATCGTAAATTAATAATTTAATTTTAAATTTTTTTACTCGCTTAATTTTAATTTTAAATTTTTTAGATAAATTATATCTTAAAATTTTAAATTTATTGTATATTAATCCTTTAATAAATTAATATACAAAAAATGTAATTTAAGATATAATAAAATAATTAAAACGAAATTAATTAATAATTTTATAAATTAATTTATATATTTAAAATTTTAAAAACTATTGTAATGTTGATTTTGAATTTTCATGGTCTTAGATCGACGTGGAAAGGTCACTTGCCTTTGCACCAAAGACAAAGTAAACTGCATATTAGTTTGCATGAAACTTTCACAAAGTTTTTTATATACAAAGTGCAAAATGATCATGCCTGGCATTATATTTACGTCACACAAAAAATATCCATAAATATTAATGGAACTCGCATACTTTAAAGTATTTCATTAACTTTGATTATCTATTTAAATTGTTCCTTCAATAGTAATTTGGTACAAAATGACTTAGTTATATATTTCATTTTTTTTGTTTATTTTGTACTTAATTTGTTCCTACATTTCATTTTATACTTTAAAATAGATTGAGTATAAAAAGAGTAGATAATGGTGTTTAAGAGGATTTGGCAGGGATTAAAGAAGTTTGAATTTAGTTAAGTGTAGTACTAGCTAGTTATTAATAAAGTAATGAGGTTAATGAGTTACAATTAGTAAGTATAATTAGAATTACAATAAACTAAGAGTAAAGGAAAGAAAGATACGAAAATTCGGGAGTTTAGCCAAAAATGAATATAGAAGGAGTTTTAATTTAGTAAGTGTAATAAAGGACCTCAAGTATAGAGAATTAATATTTAATCATGGCCACATTCCATAGTATTAATTCTTCCATTCTATGTAAATTACATAATATGATGGCATGAATGGTATGGATCGATGCATTTATTTATTTGAAAATGACTTACTTACATCATATTGGTAATTGTGATTTGTATTGATATGTGTATGATATTAATGACAAATTATGCCCAGAATAATTATATTGCTATATGCTGAATGTAAAAGTTGACAACATGTCCTAACTGTTTATGATAAAAAAAAAAAAAGAGATGTTACAGAAGGGATGGCCTTTGAAATAGTAAGGTAACTCCAAAAAGATCACATGGCTTCTATGTGGTACCAAATAGGAGACACTTTATTTACGGATATGAAATGATATGAGATTTTGACCTTGACTAGATGGAGCGAGCCAAACACGTTCAAGGTTAAGTAAAGCGAGACAAATAGATTCATATTGATCTAGTTACAGCAAAAAATGAAAAGAAAGTAAATAGTCATGATATAAGAGATCTATGAAATGAGATGTAATGAATTATTTGTGATATGATGTTTATAAGATAAAGTGATACAGCCATGTATTTTATTGATGAAATCTGATATATATGCCATGATTCTATTATGATATGTGCACTAGATGTGTATATGATCTACATGGCTAATTAATCTCTTTAGTTGATACAGCTAAACATAATATGATGTGTCATACATGTATTGTTTATAATTATTGTTAAATCTATTGAAAACTTTAGTTTTCATTATTGTTTCATATTGTGTTCAAATAATATATATATATATATATATATATATATATATATATATATATATATATATATATATATATATGCCAGCATATGCTCTACTTTTGCTATTAGCAGTTAGCTGAGTAGAATTGTCTTACATAGGACATGATTCCATAGCATAAGAAATGATAGTTATAACACTGTCAGAATTCTCAGCCTACTGTCACGACCTTACTCTTTTCCCCCGAGTATGAGCCGTGCGGCACTTAGTTAGGACACTCCCCTAGTTGCTAACTAAGTCAGCCTTTCCCAAATACACCTCTCAGAAGAGAATTAAGAGATGAAACTAGCAAGTGAGCAAGAGAATGAACAAGAGAACTTGGAGAATGCTTGAAGCTCTAATACTCAAATGCTTTGTGATTCTCGGATTGCCTTACAAATGAAGGGGTGAGGGGTTTATATAGGCCACCTCCCCTTAGATGAACGGTTAGGATCTATTTGATCCAACGGTTCATAATATCCCTCTAGAATATTCTAGTCTACTAGTATTTACAAGAGTTCTCTACACATTTCTAGAGAATTCTAGGACATAGTGCTTCTACCATCTTCTAGAACATTCCACCACCTTCTATAGTGTTCCACTACCTTCTAGAATATTCTACTAGATTCTAGAGTATTCTACTCTATTCTAGAGTCTTCTAGAATCTTCTAGAATGTACAAGAATTGTCTAGAAAGTTCTAGAACATTCCGGAACCTTCTAGAAACTTGCACGGAAAAGTTGCTAACTAGGCGCCACATCGTGTCCATGTCATGCCTGCGTGGCGCTTATGTGTCGGAATGTGACATTCTCCCCCACCTATACTGGAGACGTCCTCGTCCCAGTGTCATGGAAGTTTTGGATCAAGTCCTTGAACTGCCATAACGTTTGTTCTGGATCCCATGTTGCTTCCTGCTCGGGACTTCCCTTCCAATGCACCAAGTACTCACGACTTGGAGGTACTCCTCTTTTACGTATGACGCGATCAGCTAATATAGCCTCCACCTCCTTGTCATGAGATTGTACTACAGCCGTGGGGGCTCGATGAGATTCTCCCCTGTCTGGATCATCTTCATCAGCATGATATGGTTTCAGCATGCTCACGTGGAAAACTGGATGTATCTTCAACTTGGGTGGCAGCTCCAACCTATATGACACCTTCCCAACCTTTTTGAGGACGGGGAAAGGTCCTTCATACTTCCGCAGCAACCCCTTATGCAAGGGACGGAAGACTTTGAATTGTTGAGGCAAGAGTCGAACCATCACTAAGTCTCCTTCTTTGAACTCTACGTGGCGACGACCCTTGTCTGCCCACTTCTTCATCTTCTTGGCCGCCTTGTCCAGCTGAGTTCTGGCTATGTCAGCTTGCTCTTTCCATTCTTTTGCGACCTTGAAAGCCAAGGGGCTGACACCTGTGTATGTGGTTTCCAGCGTGAGTGGAGTGAGTGGTTGTTGTCCTGTGACCACTTCGAACGGACTTTTCTCTGTGGACTCACTCCTTTGAAGATTGTAAGAGAACTGAGCCACATCTATCAACTTGGCCCAATCCTTCTGGTTGGCACTTACAAAGTGCCGTAGGTACATCTCTAGTAGCGCATTCACCCGCTCCGTTTGCCCATCTAATTGTGGGTGAAAGCTAGTAGAGTAGCATAACTCGGACCCCAGCATCCGAAATAACTCTGCCCAAAATTTAGCTGTGAAGCGCGGGTCTCGATCAGAGATGATACTCCTTGGCACACCCCAATACTTCACTATGTTCTTGAGAAACAACCTGGCGGCTTGTTCTGCAGTGCAGTCTCTAGGTGCTAGAACAAAAGTTCCATACTTTGAGAACCGATCAACCACCACCATTATTGAGCCAAACCCCTCAGACAACAGTAAGGCCATGATGAAGTCCATAGAGACACTTTCCCATGGTCGCTCAGGAATGGGAAGTGGCTCGAGCAATCCTGCAAGACACTGTTGCTCCAGCTTGTCTTGTTGGCATACCAAACAAGTGCGCACATAAGATTCGACATCATCCCGCATTTGTGGCTAGTAGTAGGTGGTCTCTAGCAAAGCTCGAGTACGTCTCTGACCTGGGTGGCCCGCCCATTTTGTATTGTGACATTCCTTTATGAGCTCCCTCCGCAAGTTATTCCACTTCGGCACATAAACACGTCTCCCCTTCGTGTAGAGTATCCCGTCCTCTACCCAGAATCTTCTGGTCTTTCCCTCGTTGGCCAGGTTGAGGATCGCCTTGGCAGTAGAGTCTTGCAGGAGTCCTTCTTTAATCCGCCTCAGGATATCACCTTCTAGCTTACTCATAGAAACTAGTTCAGCCTTTCGACTTAAGGCATCGGCCACATGGTTGATTCTTCCAGGCTTGTACTCTAACTCATAATCGAATTCTGCTAGGAAATCCTGCCACCTAGCTTGCTTCGGAGTGAGTTTCTTCTGTGTTTGAAAATAACTAGTGGCCACATTATCTGTCATGATGACAAATTTTGCCCCCAGCAAGTAGTGTCGCCACACCCTCAGGCAGTGAATGATGGCAGTCATTTCTTTTTCCTGAACCGTATACCGCCACTCGGTATCGTTTAGCTTCCTGCTCTTGTAGGCTATGGGATGCCCATTCTGCATGAGTACTCCTCCAATGGCAAAGTCTGATGCATCCGTATGTAACTCGAAGGGCTTCGTCACATCTGCCAATGCTAAGACTGGCCCCTCCACAATAGCCTTTTTCAAATCCTCGAAGGCTTCTTCACATCGGGCATCCCACCTCCATGCTCTATCCTTCTTGAGAAGGTCAGTGAGTGGTGCCACTCTTGCTGAGTATCCCTTGATAAAACGCCGGTAGTAGTTTATTAAGCCAAGGAAAGATCTTAATTCAGTTACCTTGGTAGGGGGTTCCCACTCCACTATAGCTTGAATTTTACTCCTGTCCATCATCAGTTTTCCACCCTCGATGATGTGGCCAAGAAAGTGTACTTCTGGCATAGCAAACGAGCATTTCTCTTTCTTGACGTAGAGCTGATTATCCCTTAAGATCTTGAACATAGTTCGTAGATGTTCAACATATTCCTCCAGAGTGTTGCTATAGACAACAATGTCATCTAAATAGACAACTACGAACTTGTCCAAATAAGGATGGAAAACCTTGTTCATCAAGGTGCAGAAAGTAGCAGGAGCGTTAGTTAAACCGAAAGGCATAACAAGGAATTCGTAACAACCGTACCGTGTCACACATGTAGTCTTTGGCTCATCTCCCTCAGCAATCCGGACTTGATAATACCCCGATCGTAGGTCCAGCTTAGTGAAGTACCTCGCCTTTCCTAACTGATCGAAAAGGTCTGCTATCAAGGGAATAGGATACTTGTTTTTAATTGTGACCTTGTTAAGTGCCCTATAGTCGATGCACATCCTTAGCGACCCATCTTTCTTCTTCTGGAACAGGACTGGGGCGCCAAAAGGGGCCTTCGATGGACGGATGAACCCAGCATCTAACAACTCCTTGAGTTGCTTCCTTAACTCTTCTAATTCTGGCGGTGCCATGCGGTAAGGTGCCATGGCAGGAGGCCGTGCACCTGGTTCCAATTCGATCTCGTGATCCACCTCCCTCCGTGGTGGTAACTTCTTGGGCAGTTCAGACGGCATCACATCGCCAAACTCCTCAAGAACTTTGCCTATTTCCTTAGGCATTTCTACTTGATCCTCTCTTGGGCTTTCATCTTTAAGAGCCGCAAGATAGGTGATTTCTCCTCTCTTCGCACCCTTCTCCACTTGCATAGCGGATAAGAGGCGTTTATCTCCTTGAGGCTTGGTGGTAGTAGGCACCATGCAAGGTGCTTTATCCTCAAATATAGCCAGAGAGCGAAGGAAGGGAATAGGAATAGCTTTGACAGCATTAAAGAATCCCATACCTAGTACCACTGAAAAATCGTCCATCGGCACTACGGAGAGATCTGTTATTCCTTCCCACGTTCCAACCTGCAGCTTCACTCCCCGTGCTACTCCTTCAAGAGGCTTGGCAGCAGCATTCACCACTTTCAGCCAACCATTCTCCTTGGTCACCTTTAGACCAAGTCTTTTGGCTTCCTCCACGGATATGAAGTTATGTGTAGCACCTGTGTCCACCATTGCTTTCGTTGCCTTCCCAGCTAAAGAGATCTCAATATACATGAGACTGTGTTTAGAGGGACTTTGAGGTGTTGGGGCTTTGAGGGAATTTAGTAACTGTAAAGTTCCCATCTGGCTCAGCGAGTCAGTCTTCTCCCTTTCTTCTATCATTGCGTTAAGAGCACTCCTCTTGGGGCAGTCTCTCATCCAGTGTTCTCCTCCGCACAGGAAACAGTTACTCTTAGGTTTAAAGTTGTCACGCCGATCCCCTTTCTTTATTTGCTTGCCTCCATTACTGACAGAAGGTTTGTCTCCACCTTTAGTCCCTTGCCTTGACTCTTTGTCTCCCCCACCTTTCCCCTTGAACCCCTTTTGCTTTAACTTGTCAGAGTCCTTAGGTTTGGTGAATTCGACAAGAGTCTCGGCAGCAGCAATTGCAGATGTGAGGTCTTGTACGCCCCGACGTCGCAGCTCTTGTTGAGCCCAAGGTTGTAGCCCATCCATGAAGTTGAATAGTAACTCTGATGGTGCCATGTCCGAAAGTCTAAGTCGTAGTGACGAAAACTCGCGGACATAGTCACGAATTGAGCCACTATGCTTCAGGTGCTTAAGACTCCTCCTAGCTAGGAAGCTTTCTCCCTCAGGATATAAATGTCGCTTAAGTTGGCCCTTAAACTCTTCCCACGTGTTAATGGCCAACCCACCTTGCTCCCTATCACTTTGACACATGCGCCACCAAAGCAAAGCATCATCAATGAGATAGAGGGAAGCAGTTCGTACCTTTGATGCATCATCAAGGTGAGTAGTTTTGAAGTACTGCTCCATTTCCCATAGGAAATTATCTATCTCTTTAGCATCCCGGTTGCCCTTGTAAGTCTTAGGCTTGGGGACTTCCACCCTTGTTGGCCTTGCCTCCACCATGCCGCTGGATATGGCTTCACGGCAAAGGACCCAATCCTTCCGCATTTCCTCCATTTGCCCACGAAGATCCTCAATGATCTCCGTCATCCGCTCACGAAGGGCTTGTTCATGGCGCAGGCGGTTTGCTAAGTCCTCAATCACCAACTTAGCCTCATGGAGCTCGCCCCCGCGTTGCTCCACCTCTTGTTTGAGAACATCAAGACATTCCTTGGTGTCTCCGACAACAAGCTCCACCTTGGAGAGACGGGTATCCCACGCCGACCAAGCATCCTGCGACTTCTCCTTGCCCCTCTTAGAGCGATTGTGATCCCTTTCCCTTGAAGGGTCTTGACCTTGAACCACAAGCGCGCTAGTATTCTCCACGTCCGACATGATGCTACTTGTCACGAGCTAGCCACGAACCGAGGCTCTGATACCAACTGTCACGACCTTACTCTTTTCCCCCGAGTATGAGCCGTGCGGCACTTAGTTAGGACACTCCCCTGGTTGCTAACTAAGTCAGCCTTTCCCAAATACATCTCTCAGAAGAGAATTAAGAGATGAAACTAGCAAGTGAGCAAGAGAATGAACAAGAGAACTTGGTGAATGCTTGAAGCTCTAATACTCAAATGCTTTGTGATTCTCGGATTGCCTTACAAATGAAGGGGTGAGGGGTTTATATAGGCCACCTCCCCTTAGATGAACGGTTAGGATCTATTTGATCCAACGGTTCAAAATATCCTTCTAGAATATTCTAGTCTACTAGTATTTACAAGAGTTCTCTACACATTTCTAGAGAATTCTAGGACATAGTGCTTCTACCATCTTCTAGAACATTCTACCACCTTCTATAGTGTTCCACTACCTTCTAGAATATTCTACTAGATTCTAGAGTATTATACTCTTTTCTAGAGTCTTCTAGAATCTTCTAGAATGTACAAGAATTGTCTAGAAAGTTCTAGAACATTCCGGAACCTTCTAGAAACTTGCACGGAAAAGTTGCTGACTAGGCGCCACATCGTGTCCATGTCATGCCTGCGTGGCGCTTATGTGTCGGAATGTGACACTACGCATCGCCACCTCTGCTCTTATCATCAAAGGGGGCGTATGTGCCAAAATGTGGATACATATAGCTGTATGATAACTATGTAGGAATGACGTAAATAGATAATCAAACTTAATAAAATGTTTTGAGATTGGATATTTTTTACAAACATACACATTTTTTTTGTTCATTTAGTTATACATTGATATTATTTTTTTTTGGGTACATTTATACATTGATATTCAAACTTAATATTATCAGTCTTAAGATAACTTTATTATCATCGATGAGTCAATTAGTTTATTAGTGTAATGCAAATATTTTTATTTAGGAATAGACCTCTACTATAGATACTAAGCTAGATCTGATCAGACAATCACGGAAAACTCATTAAGGAATAATAAATTAGTTTATTAACAAAACAGAATCCTAGACGTGTAGGTTAATCTTTGATTAAAGAAGTTAATTAATTATGGTAGTACTTACCTGTTAGCTACCCGGGAGGAGCTCTCCACCAATCAAATATTTGTGTTATGAGATTCCAACCGACATTGTTCTTTCAAAGGAATATGCCTTCGCAAGTTTTAGGGTTTCTTCTAGTGGTTTTGTGTTGGGGGTACAGCTGTTTATGTTACTTTTTTATTTGTTATAAATTAATAATTTAATATTTAAATTTATTAATCTACTTAATTTAACTTTTAAATTTTTTAAATTTATAAATTAATTTTAAAATAATTCAAATTTGTTGTATATTAATTTTTTATAAATTAATGTGCAACAAATTAATTTAATTTAAAAATTAATAAAATAATTAACGTACAATAAGTTGATAGTTTTATAAACTAATTTATATATTCAAATTTTAAAAATTAAAAATAAATAAATCTATAGATTTAAAAACTAAATAATTATTGTAATGTTTATTTTGAATATTCGTGGTCTTCTGGATCGACGTGGAAAGGTCACTTGCCTCTGCACCAAAGACAAAGAAAGCTGCGGATATTAATTGCATGAAACTTTCACAAAGTTTTTATATAAAAAGTACAAAATGATCATGTCTTGCATTATATTTAAGTCACAATAAAAATATCCATAAATATTAATCAAACTAACATATTTTAAAATTTTATTCATAAATCATTTTTGGACTAAATTTCCTACCCTGGCCATTTAGGATAGTGTTCAACTACTATCTATGCTTTTATGGTTATGTAAAATCTTCATGAAGGGTCCTTTTAACAAAAAGTGTATTGATTTGATACACATTTATATCCAAAATTAATTTTACATATATAAAGAGAGGCGGTAAAAAAAAATCAATTTAACTTTTTCTTTATCGAATTAAATAATTGATTTTTATCAATGACATTCCTGACATTTGGAGATTTATATATTATATATATGTATTCAATTGTCTTTACTATAATATTAGCCTTTCTTTATATTTTCCATTCAATTACACAAAAAGATTAACTTATTTCGAGCTCGGAGCGCAATAGATAAAGTCTTCTCTAAATTGACATCTTAAAAAATTAAACATTTATTAGTTTTAAAGATTAAAATAACTGGGGATCAGTAAATATTGGGTTAATTATATTAAACCCATGCCAAAGTTGCATGAATATATTAAAATTAATTTTGTGCTCATCCATTTTCAAGTCCAAATGCAAATATCATAGAAAAAGTCAATTCCATATAAAATTTATTTCAAAACCAAACTTTTACTTTACACCTTGACAATTTCGACATTTTTTTTTTATAGATCAACTTCCAAAAATTTGTTTTTGTACAGAAAAAGACAGGATATGTTTAGTTTGATTTGTTTATTTTGTATATTCATTTTCATTGAAAATAAAAATATCACTAAAAATATTTTCTATTGAAGAGAACATATTTTTTAAAAATGTTTTCTAAAGCAAGGTGAAAATAAAAAAAAATAAAAAAGATATTTTCAGAGTTTTTAAAAATTAATCGATGATATTTTTGTAATTTTAAAAGAGAGTCTATCATAATTATTAAATAAAATTAAAATAATTTTATAATAATAAAAAATCATAATCACAAATTAAGTAATATATATTTTCATCTATGTTAATTTCGTTTAAAATTAAATCTGACCAGATTTTTAATTTTCTAAAACAATCACTTTTTTAAATAATAAAATTTATAAATAAAATAAATAATAAAAATTTAAAATATTTTTACAACCTAACGTATCTTAAAAATCTGTATTTTTATCTTCAACTCCATTGACTTTTCACAGATTTTTAATTTTTTTTTCCTTTGTAGAGCAATCATAAATTAGTCTTCTGGATGGCTGATCCCGGCGCCATGGACTCCAAGTAAACCTCCGTGTCCGGGGTTCTTAATTTGCTGGTTTTTATAATTCATACTTGGACAGCCTCTCGGTGTTGAATATTAAACAGACTATTCACATCCTCAAAGGTTGTTCTCTTGCTCCTTTTATTTTAGTAAAATGACAATTTAATTGCTTCTTAAAATTAGCAGATTCATTAAGTTTTAATTTTGGAATTCGCTATGTAAGTTAATTTTTTAAAATATTAAATTTTTTAACCCTTTAATCAAATATCTAAAAATTAGTATGCAATAAGAGAAAATAATTAAAATATAACGTATTAACAATTTTATAACTAACTTATATAGTAAAATAATTTAAAGATTAAAAATAAATGAATTTATAAATATAAAGACTAAATTATTAGTTCATTTTCTCTCTCTTATTTTTTAATGTGTTGCAGTCAAGTAGTGTATAAATTAATTTGTTTGCACGTTAATTGCTTCTTAAAATTAGCAGATTCATTAAGTTTTAATTTTTGAATTCTTTATGTAAGTTATAATTTTTTAAAATATTAAATTTGTTAATCCTTTAATCAAATATCTAAAGATTATTAAGCAACAAGAGAAAATAACTAAAATATAACGTATTAATAATTTTAAAACTAACTAATATAGTACAAATAATTTGAATATTAAAATTAAATAAATTTATAAATTTAAAGACTAAATTATTAATTCATTCTCTCTCTCTCTCTTCTTTTTTTATGTGTTGCAGTCAGATAATGTATAAATTAATCTGTTTGCACCTCAATTAATCTACCTTATCTCGAGGATATGCTACGTATCTATGTTAAGACTAGAGAATTCATAAAAAAAATGAAAAAGAAAAAATTCTTGCATTCTAGTTAAAATAAAAAGAGAAAGGATAAATTACATTTATCTACTTAGATCTACATTTGTAATTACAGGTTTTTTTTAATCTCGAAAACCATTGCAATATTTTCTCTCCAAATTTATATGTCTCATTATAATAATTATCTATCTGTCTAAATCAAACATTAATTAAGTTTGATATTCTAATATTCATGTGCACTGCATTTGACTCTTGTATTATCTAACCAACTCAAAAAATTTATTATAACTTTTTTTTTGTATAGTTTTTGGTTGACTAAATGATATAATAAACTTTTTAAGTTGATTAGTTAATATAAGAGTAACATATAATATAAATAATTTTAAAAATATTTAATTTGAATAAAATATATTAATTATAATAAAATATATAAATTAAAAAATGGAATCCTTCTGAAGGGACAGCGACGTGTTATAAAACCCGATGTTATATCCTTAATTAATCAATTAATTAAAATAGAAAATCCAATATTTTATTGATTGCCGTGCTGTCTCTTGTATTAAAACTGTTGAAACACGACACAAGCGCTCTTATACTTAGATCTAGCAAACTCGTTTTCAATGCCCGAAGATAATAATAAGATGGGATCATATTTAGATACTGAAATGCCGGAATAAACAAAGTCTTTTCTTTTACCAAAACGATGTGGAATGTTAGACTTTGAAGAAATAGAATCCTATGATAACGAATTTGGTTGAGCTAATCAAAGTTTGGTGAATTTAATAGTTGATTAAGAGAAGGATATCAAGGAAAAAAAACCATCTCAACTCTCTCTCTCTCTCTCTCTCTCTCTGGTACTTGATTTGGGCCTCCCGCTTCTCTCCTCCTTTATTATTTTGTTTTTTCCTCTAGTCTCTTTTCAATCAAAATTCACGGGAGTATCAGAATAAAAATTTAATTTTTTTTACATAATTTCAATAATACTAATTAATAAAGAAAGGAAGAATTATGAAAGAATTAATTTTTAAAATATGCCGAGAGTTATATAGTATATGTATATTATCTACTCAATGTTTGATTTTTGAAGTGAAACTATACTTTTTTTATTTTAGTTTTTATTTTTATCTTTTAATCAATCCGTCATTTTTAAACTTTTTATGTAACACTTTTGTAAGGTTAATTGTAATCTTTAGGATTTATTAAATTTATTTTTTACTATATTGATGAGTTTTTTTATTACTATTTTAATAAAATAAATTCATCTTTGTGTGAAAAACAGATTAAGAAAAGGATATCAGCGAATGGTGGCGCTAAAAAAATCCTTTGCACCCCTGTTTTGACTTTCTTATTTATATAGAGTGGAGGGCTGTAGTGGCCATAATCTTCCATCTAGGCTTTTTTGTTTTAATAATTACTTGTTCAATATGCTGTTTTTGATAATACTCTTATTAATTTACCAGCGAATCATTTGACTTACATATTCAAAATTAAGGATTCAAATTGAAATGTCAGTCAAAAGCCAAATTAACCCAAAAATAACAAGTAATATAACTGCTATTGTTTTTAATACATATTAATCAATAGACGCTTGCCTGAATTATATGGAAACCTTTAATTAATACACCACAAAATGCTACAAATAATAGGGCAAGCCATAAGCTTTTTCATACATGATAACTTCTTTGTCAAATTAAGGGGCTTTTAGGTAGGGAAATTCTTTTAAAATTCTTGGGAATATGTATTTAGGAATGTTAAATTATTTTGTTTGGCATACAATTTTATAGTATGATTTTCAGGAAACTTCAAATTTTAGGAATCAAATTTTGAGATACATTTCCACTGATGAGTGAATTTTATAACCATAAATTAAACACTTTCATCTTATTTTTTTTATCATATTTAAGTATTTATTTTTCGTACTTATCTTTAATTTTGTACATTTTTTACAGATGGAGAGAAGAATATAAAATGAATTCAATTAAAAAAATCAGAATTAAATTGTAGTTTTTTGGAAATGATATTTATAAATCAAGTAAATAAAATAAATTTATTGATGATGACTGAATAAGGAGTTTTATCTAATTGACTCCTGAAACACAATCTAATAGATATATGCACCAATTCAATCTTAATTTATAACTATATTTTCAAAAGAACTGAAACATAAAGATTTAAGGCAAAATACCTAATGTTAAAATATATTTCTTGCTTATTTTTCAACTCAATCTTACTACAGTATTTTGATTATATCTAAAAAATACGTATCAAATAAGTACAAAATTTGGCAGATAAATAGCTGACATAATTTCATACAACTTTTATGTTTATATGATCAGCAAATTCAGACATCCAAAAGGTCAAAATTGGGCTAGAAGAAGACTGTGTTTGCTGTTGCAGTTCAACCCAACCTTACTATAGTATTTAGGCCGTATTTCAGAAAGTACATATTCAATGCATACGAAATTTGGTAGGTGAATAACTGACACAACTTTCTATAACTTTCATGTTCAAGGAGTCAACAAATTCGGATATCAAGGAAGTCAAAATTTGGTTAGCATAGGATATGTCTGCTGTTGTAGTCCAACTCAACCTTGATCCAGTATTTTGATCATAAGTCACAAATTATGTATCCAGTTTGCCCATAATTTCATGGCTGAAAATATAAAAAAATTTCCTACAACTTTCATGTTTATGAGGTCAGAAAATCGGTGGATTTCAAGTAGATATTCAAGATTCAATTTTAGTGTACATGATAGAATTCAAATTGTCAATTTTGTACAAATTCTTACCTAACAATTTTGACAATTACCACACCTTATTATATCTATAAATAGAGGGCTTGAAGAGTGAGTTTGGAAACTTGGAGGGAGCTTGGGAAAGCTTTGTTGGAGTTCTAAATCTTGTAATCTTCTTCTCTCTTTAAACATTTTTTTTTCATAATATTATTATGTTTCTTCATATTTCATTTTGCTTTCTTGCCTTAATTATGGAGAACTAATCTCCTAATGCTAAGGTGAAAGGGTGAAACTCTTGGTATGAGAATAATAATTCGTCTAACTCTTAATTTTAGTGTTTATATTTGATGTTGTATTTACCTCCTCTTTTTCTTATGTTATATGTTTTAATGGTTGGCTGAGCCACCTATTTCTTCTTGTTGTTGTTTAATAGTTGGTTTTGCCGTCTACTTCTTATTTATATTGTTCATGGTTGACTTTTCCACCTACTTTATTTTATTTTATTTTATTTTATTTTGTTATGTTAATTAGTTTTCTATCTTTCTTATTTTTTGCATATTTTAACCTTGTAAAATGTGAATTTTGATATATTGTAAACAATTTTTGTCACAATAAATATTTGAATCAATCTTGATTTATTGTAGACAATATAATGATTGGCACAATTTATGCTTGAATTCATTTACAAGTTATTTTTTGCATCTTTGTATTTTTAATCTTGTGAAGTGTGAATCTTAATATATTGTAGACAACATAACAATTTGCACAACATATACTTAAATCCATTTTACAAGAATGTTTTAGATATTAGTAATACAATAAAAAAGAGGTAAATATAATTCATGTATAAACAAAATGTGAGTTTAAATTAACATATCTTTTGATTTGAACATTATTCATGTAAGGATTCTAATTGAGTAATAAAAGAATTAAATTTATCTTTATTTAATATACCAAGAGTGGATCCCTTAACCTTAGTATGTTTCTTTACTTTGAATACATCTTTATTTAATTTCAGTATATTAGTTCTTTGCATATTTTGTTCAATATTCTTCACACAAAACAAGACATTGGCAATTAGGTTAGAATTATTTATTTTGGATATAAATTAGAATTTTCTTTCAATTGACAATCCCTGTGGGATCGACTTTGTATACCATTAAATCTATACTCCAATAGATTCGTACGCTTGCGAATTTTAATTAAAACAATAGTAAGTTTTTGGCACCATTACCGGGAATTGCAACGAAAAAGCTATTTTGATTCAGGTAAGTACAATTCTTCCACTAGGTACAGTTAGAACATTTGTTTATTCCGTGTATAGAAAATTTTTTTAGAATTGTTTCTTAAAAATTGGTGCAGTAATTTGGGTGTATAAAATTAGTGGGTTCTATCAACAAGGCTAAAAGTACCTAATGAGTATGAATTTTAAGTGAAACCATTGTGATTCCTCCATATTTTTGTTGGGAATCTACTAATTAAATACTATTAATTATTACTAACACTTAAAAAAAAGGGAATTTGTATAATTTTGTGATTTTATTTTATCTTTTTGTGGTATTTGCATTTTGTTGACATTGTGTGGTTAGATTCTTTCTCACAATTAGGAAGCAATTTTTTTTCTTTTAGTTTATGCGTGCTTGGAAATATGATAAAGATAAGTGTTTGGTTTGGAAAAGTTTAAGGTCGCCCATTAAAATTGAGACGTTAGATTCTGTTATATTACCATTAAAAATGAAAGAACAAGTTATGCATGAGAAAACTCTTATGGAGTACTTTTCACCTGTTGTAGTCAATACTCTATCTTGCATAATTTTACCACAAACTACTGCAACCCACTTTGAACTCAAACCAGCCATACTCCAACTTTTACCATCATTTTATGGTTTGGAAAGAGAAGATCCATACATGCATATTAAAGAATTTCTTAAAATCTGCTCGATATTTTGCTTCCAAAATTTCAATGATGAGTCAATCCAACTTAGAATGTTTCTATTTTTATTGAAAGATAAAGTTAACACTTGGTTGAACTCCCTTCCTACAGGAACTATTACTAGTTGGAAACAATTGGTAAATAAGTTTCTAACAAAAAAAATTTCCATGTCTAAAACTGATGCCCTTAGGAGAGAAATTTCTGATTTTTCTCAAAAAGAAAGTGAACAATTTTTTGAGTCTTGGGAAAGATTTAATGATCTTCTTTTGAAATATCTTCATCATAGTTTTAAAACTCAGAGATTGGTGAAATATTTCTATAATGGTTTAAATTTATCAAACTATCAAATGATCCAAAGCATGCATAGAGGGAGATTTTTACAATTTAATGAGGGAGAAGCTTGGGAATCCTTAGGATCTTTATTTGAAAATTCTCAACATTGGAACTGCATAGGTCTTAGGGATAAGAAGTCTCAAACCCCAAAAAGAGGAGGAATTTATGAAGTGAATGATGATATAGATGTGAGAGCTACCTTAGCCAATCTTACTAGAAAGGTAGAAGCTTTAACTTTAAACCATACTTTAAACTCTTCTACCAATACTAGGAAAGAAGCATGTGTCTTATGTTCTAGTACATCTCACACTACACAATTTTGTCCATACATATCAGTTTATCAAGAGGCATTCTCTGAGCAAACTAATTATCTTCAATCTTATGGGAAGTCATCAGATAGCCCATTTGCACTTACATATAATCCGAATATCCAAACTTATCTTTGAGACAAAATCAGCCATCAATGAATCAAAGTAGGCAACAATTTTCCACTGTCAATTTATACCCCCCCAATTCTTCAATGTGCTCCTCCTTTCAGGGTACCACAAAAAAAATCTTCTTTGAAAGATACTTTACAGCAATTCATGCAATCAACCCAACAAGTTTTACAATCTCACACTCAATCTATTTCAAAACTTGAAACACAATTGGGTCAAATAGCAAATGTTGTAGGAGAGAGAGAAAGAAAAATTTCTCAATCAACCTATTTCTAATCATAAGGATCAATTTGAAGTAGGATCATAAACAAATCCTAATAAAGAAGTGAAGTCTGTAACAACCCTTAGATCAGAAAAGGTTATTGATAATCATGTTCACATGCCAGAAACTGAAAAACAAAATAGCATGAACCACAAATTAATGACTCAAGTGAGAATAAAAGTGAACATATTCCTTGTACCCCTAAAGCTCTATTCCCACAAAGATTTGAGACAAATAAGAAAGGGATGTTTTCTTTAGAACATTGGTTTTTCTTTTCACCGTGCAAAGATCTTTCAAAAATTTTGAGTGAGCAGATACTTGTTTAATAGTGTCAAGAAAAGATATGTTAATGCTTACTTGCTTAAATACCTTTAAAATGTCGTTATATTGAGTAACTTTCTTATTTGTCTCAAGTCTTTGTGGGAATGGAGCTTTAGGGACACAAAGAATATGTTCACTTTTATTCTCACTTGAGTTATTAATTTGTGGTTCATGCTAACTATGTTCTTCAGTTTCTAGCATGTTATAATGATTATCAATAACCTTTCTTGATCTAAGGGTTGTTACAGACTTCACTTTCTCATTAGGATTTGTTGATAATCTTACTTCAAATTGACCCTTAAGATTAGGAATAGGTTAACTGGAAAAAATTTCTTTCTCTCTCTCTCTTCTATAGTATTTTCTATTTGACTCAATTGTGTTTCAAATTTTGAAATAGATTGAGTGTGAGATTGTAAAACTTGTTGGGTTGATTGTATGAATTGCTGTAGAGTATCTTCCAAAGAAAGTTTTCTTTGTTGTGGTACCCTGAAAGGAGGAACATGTTGAAGAACTAGAGGGTATGAATTAGCGGGGGCAAATTGTTGCCCACTTTGATTCATTGATGGCTGATTTTGTCTCCAAAAAAAGTTTGGATGATTCCTCCAATTCGAATTATATGTAGGTACAAATGGGCTGTCTGATGACTTCCCATAATATTGAAGAGAACTCAAAGAATGCCTCTTGATAAGCTGGTATGGATGGACAAAATTGTGCAGTGTGAAATGTACTGAAACATAAGGCACATGCTTCTTTTTTAGTATTGATAGAAGAGTTTAAAGTATGGCTTAAAGTTAAAGCTTCTACCTTTCTAGTAAGATTAGCTAAGGCAGCTCTCATATCTGTATCATCATTTACTTCATAAATTTCTCCACTTTTTGGAGTTTGAGACTTTTTATCCCTAAGATCTATGCAGTTTCAATGTTGAGCATTTTTAGATAAAGATCCTAAAGATTCCCAAACTTCCCCTTCATTCAATTGTAAAAATCTTCCACCATACATGCATTGGATCATTTGACGGTTTGATGAAGTTAAACCATCATAAAAATATTTCATCAATCTCTAAGTTTCAAAACCATGATGAAGACATTTCAAAAGAAGATCACTAAATCTTTCCCAACATTCAAAAAAAAATTTCTCTCCCAAGGGCATCAGTTGTAGACATGGAAATTTTTTTTATCATAAACTTATTTACCAATTGGTTCCAACTAGTAATAGTTTCTGTAGGAAGAGAGTTCAACTAGGCTTTAACTTTATCTTTCAATAAAAATGGAAACATTTAAGCCTAATTGACTAATCATTGAAATTTTGGAAGCTAAATGTTGAGCAGATTTCAAGAAACTCTTTAATATGCATGTATAGATCTTCTCTTTCCAAACCATAAAATGATGGTAAAAGTTGGAGTATGGCTAGTTTGAGTTCAAATTGAATTGTATTAGTTTGTAGTAAAACTATGCAGGATAGAGTCTTGACTACGATAAGTGAAAAGTACTCCATAAGATTTTTCTCATGCACAAACTGCTCTTCTATTTTTAATGGTGATTCAACAGAATCTAATGTCTCAATTTTAATGGGTGACCTTAAACTTTTTCTAATCAAACGTTTATCTTTATCACGTTTTCAAACACACATAAAATAAAAGAAAAAAAATTGCTTCCTAATTGTGAGAAAGAATCTAACCACACAATGTCAACAAAATCCAAATACCACAAAAAGATAAAACAAAATCACAAAATTATACAAATTCCCTTTTTTTTAAGTGTTAGTAATGATGGATAATATTTAATCAGTAGATTCCCAGTAAAATATGGAGGAATCACAATGGTTTCACTTAAAATCTATACTCCGTAGGTACTTTTAGCCTTGTTGACAGAACCCACTAATTTTATACACCCAAATTACTATGCCAATTTTTAAGAAACAATTCTATAAAAAAAATTCTATACACAGAATAAACAAATTTTTTAACTAAAATTAGTGGAAGAATTATACTTACCTAGATCGAAATAGCTTTTTTGTCGCAATCCTCGGTAACGGGGCCAAAAACTTATTGTTGTTTTAATTAAAATTAGCAAGCACACGAATCTATTGGAGTATAAATTTAGTAATATGCAAGGTCGATCCCACAAAGATTGCCAATTGAGAGAAAATTTTAATTTAGATCCAAAATAAATAATTCTAACCTAGTTGCTAATGTCTTGTTTTGTGAGAATAATATTAAACAAAATATGCAAAAAACTACTATACTGAAATTAAATAAAGATGTATTCAAAGTAAAGAAACATGCTAAAGTTAGGGGATCCACTTTTGATATATCAAATAAAGATAAATTTAACTCTTTTATTACTCAATTAGAATCCTTATATGAATAATGTTCAAATCGAAAGATATGTTAATTTAAACTCACATTTTGTTTATACATGAATTATATTTATCTCCTTTTTATTGTATTACTAATATCTAAAACATTCTTATAAAATGGATTCAAGTATATATTGTGCAAATTGTCATGTTTTCTACAATATATCAAGATTCACACTTCATAAGATTAAAAATACAAAGATGTAAAAGATAACTTGTAAATATATTTGAGCATAAATTGTGCCAATCATTATATTGTCTACAATAAATCAAGATTGATTCAAGTATTTATTGTGCTAAAAATTGTCTACAATATATCAAAATTCACATTTTACAAGGTTAAAATATGCAGAAAATAAGAAAGGTAGAAAATTAATCAACATAACAAAATAAAATGAAATAAAATAGGTGATAAAGCCAACCAATAATAAAATAAAATAAAGTAGGTGGCAAAGCCAACTATGAACAATAAAAATAAGAAGTAGACGGCAAAGCCAGCCATTAAACAACAAGAAGAAGAAATAGGTGACTCAGCCAGCAATTAAAACATAATATAAGAAAAATAGAAGGTAAATACAATATCAAATATAAATACTAAAATTAAGAGTTAAATGAATTAGTATTCTCATACCAAGAGTTTCACTCTTTCACCTTAGTATTAGGAGATTAGTTCTCCATAATTAAGATAAGAAAACAAAATGAAAGATGAAAAAACATGATAATATTATGAAAGAAAATGAAAATACAAAATGTCTAAAGAGAGAAGAATATTACAAGCACTTAGAACTCCAACAAAACTTTCTCAAACTCCCTCCAAGCTCCCAAACTCACTCCTCAAACCCTCTATTTATAGATACAATGAGGTGTGGTAATTGTCAAAAATTTTAGGTAAGAATTTGTACAAAATTGACAATTTGAATTCTATCATGTGCACTAATATTGAACCTAGAATATCTACTTGAAATTCACCGATTTTTCTAACCCCATAAACATGAAAGTTGTAGGAAATTTCCTTATATTTCTAGACATAAAATTGAGGGCAAATTTGATACGTAATTTGTGACCTATGGTCAAAATACTGGAGCAAGGTTGAGCTGGACTACAATAGCAGACATATCCTTTTTTAGCCAAATTTTGACTTCCATGAGATTCAAATTTGCTGACCACTTGAACATAAAAATTGTAAAATATTATGTCAGCTACTCATCTACCAAATGTTGTATGCATTGAATATGTATTTTCTGAGATACGACTCAAATACTACAATAAGTTTGGGCTAGACTGCAATAGCAAACATATTCTTCTTCTAGCCCAATTTTGGCCTTTTGGATGTCTGAATTTGCTGATTACATACATAAAAGTTGTATGAAATTATGTCAGTTATTTAAGTGCCAAATTTTGTACGTATTTGATATGTATTTTTTGAAATATAGTCAAAATATTGTAATAAGATTGAGTTGAAAAGCAAGTAAAAAACATAATTTTAACATTGAGTATTTTGCCTTAAATCTTTATGTTTCAGTTCTTTTGAAAATGTAGTTATAAATCAAGATTGAATTGGTGTATATATCCATTAGAATGCGTCTCAAGAGTCAATTAGATAACGTTCTTTACTCAGCCATCCTCAATGAATTTATTTTATTTGCTTGATTTATAGGCATTATTCCCAAAGAACCACAATTTAACTCTGATTCCTCCAATTGAGTTCATTTTCTATTCTTCCTTCCGTTTGTAAAAGATGCACAAAATTAAAGATCAGTACGAAAAATAAATGTTTAAATATGACAAAAGATAGGATGAAAGTGTCTAATTTATGGTTATAAAACTCACTCATCACCCACAAAATAATTCCTTGGGGTAGGGGTGTGAATTGGAGATTCTCATTAAAGTGAGAATCATTTTATAAAATGAAATTACTAATTTATCCCTCATTTTTTACCCTTTACCTATAACCATTTATATCCTTCATTCCCACCCTCTCATCCATGCACACAGGAAGAAGGAGCTCTCTCATTTCCATCTACGCATAAAGGAAATAGAGTGCGCCAAACTCTGCGGCACCCAACACCACTACGTAGCACCCATCCAGTGCCGTGTACTCCCTCGGCTTGTCAACTTTCTCCCCTGTCTCTCTTCAATATGTAAGACTGAGGTTTCTTTGCCTAATTTTTGCTATTTTCATATGGTCAACATATGGATTTAGTGTTTCCTTGTTTGTGATGCTGGATTGAAAAGGGTTTCTACCTCCGCTGAAAATATTTGAATACAATTTTCCCTAACTCATCCCTCTAGTGGTGGGCGATAATTGCTCTTTATCACTTTTCTCATAACATTTTAGAAAGTGAACGTTGTCAAGGTTATGGCCTTCTAAAATGAAGATGTAGTTGGGTTAAATTGCTAGCTTGGGAAACAATTTGAAGCTAATTTCTTTCAGGATCATTTCTTACTATTAATATTTTTTTGTGAGAAATATATATGCTTATGATCTCCATGCAGATGGTCCCTCGTTTCTTTTTCTCCAATTTATATCACTTTCTATCTGTAGCAATATAAGTTAGGCATTTGCTATTTGCAGAGAAATGTCATGAACTAGACAAACTTATTTGAATAACTATTATATTTTCATTATTAAACTTGAGGAAAATATTACTTGCACTCATCCAGAGTGCTAAAATAAAATCTAATAGAGAAGTTAAGTTAAAAATTTCTTAATAGAACAGAAAGGAAGTTGTTGAAGGTGTTTATTTAACTGATTTATTTTGAAAATTTGCTTCCAGAATTGATGAGCAAAAATGAACATATTATTTACCATTCAATTAATGAACATAATTTGTTATTTCTAACAAGTCTACTCTCATGCATGAAATATTTGGGGCGGGATTCTAACTATCTTCACTCTTTTTCCCTCAATTAACTGAGCTCTAAGACTATGATATTGGGGCAAATTGCATTATTACATAGACTTTACTATGTCATAATTGTTTAGACTTATTAACTTAAAAAGCTGTCACTTTGTTAATTTTATATTTTCAATACAAGAAGTATTTTCATGACTTTATGAGTAGGTCTTAGAAATTGGTTTAGTTATGTCTATGAATGGGGTTTAACTTTGTGTGTTTTAGTTATTTTGGTTTGATTATGCTTTTAGTTGAAACTTTATAAGGGATTATTAACTTAATATCTATTCTACTTTTATCCTTAGTAGAAATATATATTGTCTTGAATTGCACTTTGGGAATTTTGAAGAAGTAAATAAAATTCCTTATTCTACTTTGGTTCCCAATGTCATTTTATACTTGGCAACAATTGCAATCACAAAAACATTTTCATTTTCTTAATAGCTCTACTTATGAAATCTAAACTATGTTTGCCAAATCAAACATAATTGCCTTTTTCTCACATTTCATGATAGTCCATGCTTTCACTATCAATCATTTTATGAAGGCAAATAAACGTATGTGACACTTCTGATAACATGTTTGTAATAATAAACATATATGACACTTCTTATAGCATGTTTGTAAAAATATTCTCCTTATATTCATCCTAGATGATTTTGATCATCTCTAAAAGTATATTATTTTTGTTTCATGTTAGATGATAGTACAATTAAACCATGGAAAGAGAAGAAGGCTCATAATCATACTAATAATATATATATAGAGTTGCTTAATCAATTTGTTCTTCTCTTGATGAACATGTGTTTCCTTTTATTGGTTTATCATTTAATAAGAAGAACTAGGATATGTGTATTTTGGGATCATTATAGTAGGGTCATGGTTAGAAATCTTAATTGCGAACGGATAGTTTACATTAGTGATACTGCTTGTATTGAAAATACTATAATGAATATGATGTATTTTTATAAATTATGTGATTTATTAAAAATCATAGGGATGCTTGTACCAATTAAGCATACGAGTGTAGAAGAGCAAGTTGCAATATTTTTACACATTTTAGCTCATGATGTTAAAAATAGAGTAATTAAAAGACAGTTCATGAGGTCAGGTAAAACAATAAGTTGGCAGTTCATGGTAATGTTGTATTAAAATATTATACATTTTTACTCAAGCAACCTAAACCTGTACTTTAAAATTCTACTGATAAACGTTGAAAATGGTTCGAGATAATGTTACAAGAAAATATAGAAAAATAGGTATTATCACTTTATTAATTGAGAAAACAAATTTAATGCCACACATTTTTTTCTAATGAATAGAATTGTCTAGGAGCTCTAGATAAGACATACATAAAGCTAAATGTCTTACAAGTTGATAAGGCTAGATATCGGATCAAAAAGGGTGAGATAGCAACAAATGTGTTAGGACTTTGTTCTCAAGATTTACAATTTACCTATGTTTTAGCTAAATGGGAAGCATCAGCCGTAAATTATAGAGTTCTCAGAGATGCTATATATCGTAAGAATGGATTAAAAGTGTCAAAAGGTACTTTAATTCAATTTGGAGTGTCATTTTTTTTTGTGCTTCTTAGATTCATTTTAATAACTTTTTCTTTAATAAATGATCATCATTCTTTTTTAGGGTACTATTATTTATGTAATGCTTGATATATGAATGGGTAAAGGTTCTTTACACCTTATAGAGGGCAAAGTTATCATCTTAGTGAATAGAGACAACGGGTACAACCTGCAACACCATAAGAGTTTTTCAACATGAAACATTTTTCTATTAAGAATGTCATTGAAAACTGTTTTGGCTTGTTAAAATGGCGTTGAAAAATTTTACAGGCAAAATCATTTTATCCTATTAAATTAAAATGAAGGATAATTACTGCTTGTTACTTGCTTCATAATCACATTAAAAGAGAAAAGGCAGTGGACCCTTTAAAAAATAACTTGATGGACTTAGAAGAACAAGAAGATATTTTGCAAGGTGATATGATAACTCATGTAGAGGCATCCAATGCTTGGACATATTGGAGAGATGAGCTTGCTCAAGAAATGTTCAATACATGGAGATGACAACATTGAAATCATTTGAACATTATTAAAAATTTTGTGTTGTTTGTAATAATGGATATTTTAAGTTTGGTCATTTTATTATGTTGTTATAGACTGGATATTAACTATTTTTATTACATTATTAATTTCGTTATGATATTATTAGTAGTCTTTTTAATTATATGCTTTTAACTATTTGATATTATTTGTGTTATACACTTTTTTTTCTATCACTACATGATAAAATCCAAAGTGAAACGTAATCATCATCATTAGACTTTTGAAGAAGATGCAATCCTCGTTGAGGGTTTAGTTGAATATAGGATAGTTAAGAGAGGGGACAATGGTTTTAA